>PVJS01011153.1:29569-46457 GCA_004027185.1 Glis glis | reverse complement strand
GGAGGAAGAATGCCCCTGGGTTCAATCCCCAGTACCGCAAAAAAAAAAAAAAAGGAGGGCAGGGCATGGTGGCGCACACTTGTAATCCCAGTACTTGGGAGGCAGAGACCGGAGGATCCGAGTTCGCAGCCAGCCTCAGCTACTTAGTGAGGTCCTCTGCAACTTAGTGAGACCCGGTTTCAAAATAAAGGATAAAAAATAGGGCCGGGGGTGTAGCTCGGAGGTAGAACCCCCTTGGGTTCAATCCCTGGTACCGCAAAAAATAAAAAAGGAGCCGCTTTTCATTTGGGCCTATGCATGTGTTCTGTAATTCTGGAGAAAAAAAAAACAGTGGTAAAGGACAGGTGTGGACACGCTCTCTTTCTCATACACACACATACACACACACACACACACACACACACACACACACACACTCCATCATGAAGGCTTATCTGCATTGAAGAGGGCAGGTCTCAGGGCCAGGTAGGCATCTGGACCACGCTGGCTCCATAGCTTCTCCTCTCTCACCTCCATGAGACCCACTGGTCTGAAGCATTTAAGGACTCTCCATCTCTAACATGGTGCTGCATGGAAATGCAGACTTTTATTTGTAGACAGCTTTCTCCTTCCAAGTTTCTCTAATTCCTTTCGGCTGCCTGGAACCTCACGTTATTAACACACTCGTTGAAGGTTAGCGTGTGGATTTAGTTCTGATTGGATCATCCATCCTTCCGAGCCGAATGCTATTCTAAAGGCAGGTGGCGGTACCTATAGCACACTCCTCACCTTGGAGGTTCACAGTGCTGGTAGTGAGCAGTCCAAACATTTGTTTTCCATGAAGATGAACGGCCCTAATCAGGCTCGGTGCAACCGTTAACCCCTCAGGCCAGAACATATGGTCCTCATCGTGCAGCTGTGCCGGTAGAATAGTCTGGACCTTCTGGATGTTTGTCCCGTTTTTATGTAATTTCTGACCACCCATTGTCCAAAAGGAATAATCGACTTTTTTTCTTTTCTTCTTATGTTCTAAGGAACAAAAGCTGAGCTCCCTTCTTTATTGCCAACAGTCCGACAGAAAGCGAAAGGTGAAGAGGACACGGGCCCCGTATTGTCCACTGTCCACCCAGCGCCGGAGTGGCAGCTGCTCCTCCTCCCCTGCCTGTTCTCACACACTTCTGCAAAAAAAGGGGCATCTTTTACACACAAAATGCTGCACACACAGCCCTAACAGATCACCGCCTTCAAGGACCGGCCATTGCGAAATGGCTTACTTCTTCCAACAGGAACAGATATGATTGGAAATTAAAACCTGTATTTTTATTTTAAGTGGTGATGCTAGCAGATGACAGGAGGTGGAACGTGCCATAGACCCACGAGGAACGTGTGTTAGGTGTGGGGACACAGCAGAGGGCTGCCGCTTTGGACCGTGAAGGGAGCAAGGAGCCCTTGGGGTGGGGATTGCAGGAGAGGCCTTGCTGAGTCCAGTGTTCTCCCCAAGAAAAATAAACAATTGTGACTCAGTAATTTAAGTATTTCTTGTCAGGGAGTCTCAGAATGGTAGCCATAATTGTATTGATTTCACAATAGGTCAATCGCAGATATATTTAATTAATGCATTTATTTTGGCTACTGGGGATTGAGTCCAGGGTCATTCTACCTCCAAGCTGCACCCCCGGCTCTTCCTAATTTTTTTTTAAAACATCATCTCGCTCAGTTACTGAGGGTCTCACTAAATTGCTGAGACTGGCTTTGAACCTGCGATCCTCCTGCCTCAGCCTCTGGAATACCAGGATGGCAGGTGGCTAATCCCAGTATTTGGGATTATGGGCGCCACCATGCCAGGCTGATCCCAGATCTATTTTAAAATGTGCTCGCCACCGCATTTGTGCAATGGTGTGTGTTTGCCCTTGCAATCTCAGGGTAAAAGGACAAACAGAAAGCAATGGGGTATGGACACATGGTCCGCCGGGCATCTCTTGCTCCAGAGTTCTCCTTGCTCTGTGCTAGCCCATTAATCTATTGCTATTACTTGTCTGTTCAACAAAGGAGACATTACTGGATACACAACATATTTTTCTAAAGCAATGTTTTTCATACAATTTCCTGACTTCCCCAAACACGACGAACATCATTCTGATTGAGGGATAATTTTTTTTTCTCTGAAAATGGCGACGATATAGTCAATGTCTCTTTGCCCTGGTGCCACGTGAAATAACGTGATTACAAGACAGACAGCGTAGCCACAAACCCTCTCTCCCCCAGTGATATTTTTTTCCTTCCCAAATAGTTCGCTGGGGATTGTGACATGAATACAGAGATCTCTTCCATATACAGAAGTCTTGTTTCCAAGGCTGAGAAAGGCCTGAAGCCCTGACTGGCATTCAAGCTGGAGGGACTGCAAGGAGGGAGAGGCAGGATTGCGCGGTGACAGCGCCCATCCGAATTCTGCAAGGCGGGCTCGGAGGAAAGCGTTCTGATCGGGACCCACGGCGGTCTCCGGGCGGCAGAGTGTGTTTGTGAATGAAGTGCCTTTCAATGAGGGGAAATCAATTTTAACAGCTCGTTTATTGACGAAACCGGGTGTAGTCTCGACAGTGAAATGCTTTCTTAGAACAAGGACTAGACGATTGTCGTGGCTTCACCTTCACGGATGAAACGGAGGCTTCTCAGCAAGAATGCGGGGTCCTCCGCTGCGCGAGCTCGCAGGAGCTAATATTTGATAATTAGTTGGCAGGGGATTTGGGGATCTTAGAAGGCCCGCGAACATATCCTATGTTTCCTTTCTGTGGAGTTAATATTATTCAAATATGCCTAAACATGAGTCCCGCAACCATCACATCCTGGAATCATTTCTCATCCCCACTCCTCTAAAGCTTCTTGAACTCTCTTTTGATCTGATTCGGCGGGTTTATTTTCCATGCCAACGCTGTCTGTCATCTTCTCACCTCCAAGCCTGAGATTTCATGTGAATGGCACCCGGTACAGTTGTGCAGTGCGCACCGCGTTCACTGGCCCAGTGGAGCTCCTCCTGCCCTAGCGCTGGGTGCCTGTGCCCGCAGCCTTCCCAGTTAAAGTCCTGCTCCTCTACGTTGGAGGTGACCATCTTCTGTAGTCGTTCGCACATGCCTGTCCACAATCACAAAGAGGTCGAAAGCTTCTATCCAGAGTCACAATACTCTTTTCACGTCCCGTGATGTATAGCTTTTTCCACCTTGAGTACTGGCAATGAACCCAAAGTCTTGGCCTCCTTCATGGCCTCCCTTCCTTCCTTCCTTCCTTCTTTCCTTCCTTCCTCTTTCCTTCCTTTTGGTACTGGGGATTGAACACAAGGGCATCCTACCTCCGAGTTACACCCCCAGCCCTATTTTATCTTATTTTTTAAATCTTGAAATAGGGTCTCACTAAATTGTTGAGGCTCTTGCTATGTTGATGAGACTGGCCTCAAACCTGTGATCCTCCTGTCTCAGCCTCCCAAGTACTGGCATTACAGTCATGCACTACCATGCCTGGTTTTTCTCTTTCTTACTTGCCTAAATCCAGAGAGTGAGTTCAACCAGGTCTATGATCAAAATATATTTTTCCTTCCCCCATGTCAGTGCCGATCTCCCCAGACCCAGCCGCCATCTTCTCCTATCTTGTCAGCTGATACCCACCCTGCCCGCAACTTGCTTCCTGCTTTTACTCTTTCCCTCAATAATCCACCTCTTCATAGCATATATAACCTCTTTCCACCCATGTTTAGAATATAGCAGTAGAGCCAGATGTGGTGAAGCACACCTATACACCTATAATCCCATTACTTGGGAGGCTGAGACAGGAGTATTGCAGGTTCAAGGACAGCCTCAGCAAGCAGTGAGACTCTCATCAATCTACTGAGACCCTGTTACAAAATAAAAATTTAAAAAATGTGACTGTGAGTATAGCTCAGAGGTAGAATGCCCCTTGGTTCAATCCCAAGTGCCTAAATAAAGAAATAAAATAAAATATATCAATAGGTTTCCATTATGATTAGCACAAAATCCAAAAATTGCATGGCCTATATTTGACATTTCTTGGCTGCCTAGAGTGTGACTCCCCTTCCTACTGGGGTGAGCATCCGCCATTGCACGTGTCTTAGTGGGAAATGCAGCTTCCCCAGTGGGCTAATTTGAGCACCCTCATGGTTTAACTGCTTTCTCAATGAGATGGCTGAACCCCCTCTCAGAAGTCGACTATGTTAAGTGAAATTGAGAGAGGATATACTTTGATGAAATAAAAAGCAAGGAGTTGAATTCTTCAGAGCTAGAAATGCCAGAGTGAATAAATTCCTATAATTTGTCCTATTTTTCGCCCTCTGAGAGAATCCAGAAAGTCTTTATTCATCTAGGGCTTGAGAAATCCACTGGAGAAAGGATTCCATCACCGTTGAAAAACACATCAGTGTCTGTTTTCTGTGGCTCCTAGAATTAAGCCACTTCCCCTCACTTCAATGTGGCTGGAAGGGTCCTCAGGCGGCTGAGATCCAGCAATAGGCGACTGGCCAGGGGGAGTGGAGAAGGCACCATGACAGGATGCAGGTCCTGCCTGGTTAGGAGAAAGTTTGACCTACCAGGTTGTGGAACTGTAGTTAATTGATGATGGATCCCAAGACTGAGAAAGAGAATGAAAGAGATACAGAGAGAGACAGAGACAAAGACAGATAGACACACAGATGCATGCATGGCCGGACACATAGATGGAGAGAGAGAGAGAGAGAGAGAGAGAAGAGAGAAGGGCCTTTAAGGTTCTGCATTATATTCAAGAAACTATTTCTTTCTTTTTTTTTTCTGCAGTACCGGGGGTTGAACCCAGGGGCGTTCTATCTCCACACTACACCCCCGGCCCTGTTTTTTTATACTTTATTTTGAAACCGGGTCTCACGAAGTTGCGGAGGGGCTCACTAGGTAGGGAGAGAGAGAGAGAGAGAGAGAGAGAGAGAGAGCTGAGGCTGGCCACGAACCCGGATCCTCCGGTCTCCGCCTCCCAAAGTACTGGGATTACAAGCGTGCGCCACCATGCCCGGCTCAAGAAACTATTTCTGTTTTGTTGAAAAACTTCTCTAGGACATAAGAAGAGATGCCTACATTGAGCCACACTGAGAGAGCGAAAGCCCCTGGTCCAACAGAGTCGTGTTAGTTCTGGAGCCCTTTAAGTGAAAGGGAAACAGAATCCTTAAGGACGCTGCAATAGAATCACAAGTAGGAACTATGAGATTTCCTTGTAGCTTTCCTGGGCAAAGTATGGGGCCGTGAATTAGAGTATTTGTACTGAGGCAAAGGAAAACTCCAGCCATTCCAAGTGTCCTTGGACCTTGGACTGAACTAATATTAACTTTCGGACCCAAAACACTATTGCAGTCCCCCAAGCAAATGGAAGAGCTTAAAGGAGCCAGGAATTCTGTCAACAAATATGTATGGTATAGATATAGCCCTGGTATAGATAGCCCTGGTATAGATGCAGGAAATACAATGGTGACCAAGGTAGATTTCTCATGGAACTTACATTTTAGTGAGGGGGGGGCAATAAGTAAATAAATAAGTTAATTTCAAGAACTGACAGGTGCTCTGAAAAGAATAAAAGAAGTAGAGTGCTAAAGAATGGCTTGGGGAGCCGGGTGTGGTGGCGCACGAGGGTAATCCCAGTACTTGGGAGGCTGAAACAAGAGGATCCGGGTTCATGGCCAGCCTCAGCTACTTAGTGAGGCCCTCCACAACTTAGTGAGACCCTGTTTCAAAAATAAAGAATAAAATATAGGGCTGGGGGTGTAGCTCAGAGGTAGAATGCCCCTGGGTTCAATCCCCAGTACTGCAAAAAAAAAAAAAAAGAATGGCTGGGGCAGCTGCTGACTTCTGAATTGAGTATTCTGAGTGTGAAGGAGGGAAAGGCAGGGAAGAGAATTGCAAACAGAGAAAAACAGATGATGGAGATCCTGAGATGCCACCAGCGTGTCATGGACTCCGGGGTGAAAAACAAGGTCAGTGGAGCCTGCAGCACGTTGAAGATTGGAAACTTAGCAAGACCCTGTTTCAAAAGAAAAAAATAAAAAGGGCTTGGGATATAGCTTGGAGGTAGAATGCCCCTAGGTTCAATCCCCAGTACCATGAAAAATAGTATAGTAAATAGTATAGTATAAGCCGGGCGTGGTGGCGCACGCTTGTAATCCCAGTACTTTGGGAGGCAGAGACCAGAGGATCCGGGTTCGCGGCCAGCCTCAGCTCTCTCTTTCTCTCTCTCTCTCTCCCTATCTCTCTACCTAGTGAGGCCCTCCGCAACTACGTGAGACCTGGTTTCAAAATAAAGTATAAAAAATAGGGCCAGGGGTGTAGCACGGAGGTAGAACGCCCCTGGGTTCAATCCCCAGTACTGCAAAAAAAAAAAATAGTATAGTATAGTAAAACAGTAGCATTTATTATAGTCATTTAATACCACTGTCAAGTATAATGCACTGTACATAATTGTACATGCTATACTTTTGTACAACTATCTGTGCAGTAGGTTTGTTTACACCAACATCATCACAAACACATAAGTAATGGGTTGCACCAACTCATTGAGATGGGAACAATGTCACTAGGTGATGGGATTTTTCATCCCCTTTTTAATCTTGTGAGACCACAATTGTATAAGTAGTTTCTTTGACCAAAATATCTATTATGCAGTGCATGACTATGTACTTGTGCATACCATATGTACACATGCAGACACATGTAGATGTGTCGTTTACCACATATACATGGTATTCAGAGTCATGGATTGAGCAAAGAACCTAAGGAGAAAGGATACTTAGGAAAGAGAAGAGAAATGAATACTGCACAGTCCCCTAAACCACTTTGTACTCTGACAATTAGAGGTTTGACGGAAAAGACAGAGCCGTCAAAGGAGACTGCAAATAATAGTTAAGTGATGAACTGGGTTTTGACCCAGATCTGCTCTGTTGTTGACACAGTGGGACCCAAAACCGATCACACCATGCTTCCTACAGTCGAAAGCCCCAGAGTTAAAACAGGTAACAACAGCCCTAACAGGATCCATGCAGATGGGGTCCCTGATCTGAGAAGAGAAGAGCAAGTGAATGTCCTTGGCTGTCCCCCTCTTCAACCAGAATACTGTGACAAAAGCAATCTCACATCAGTAAATACTTTCCCTCAGTCTATGTCCCTAGAGTGGGGGTGTGGGTAGACAGCTGATGGCAGGCTTTCCAGCTTGGAGAGGGAAGCGACATCATAGCCTACCACACGACACTACTGGGGACCAGAAACTCACTTATAGAGGAGAGGAGGAAGAAAGGAAGGAAGGAAGGAAGGAAGGAAGGAAGGAAGGAAGGACTGATTCTCCTGGGAATCACTAGTTCCATTATGCACCTCCATGATTCATAATATTAAGTTTAAAAAATACTCAATAGAATGACCAAATGCTCTATCGGCTCAAATGTCATGTCCTTAAAAGGCTTCCCCGACCACCCAAGCAACTGTCTATTCTATGATTCTGTTTTATCTTTAGCCCAATGTGTATTTCTATCCAAATTTTGGTTTGTTATTTTAAAAAAATATCAGTTTACTTCTTAGAATGCAAGCTAGACGAAGTTGAACCATATCGGTCTACCCATTGCTGTATCTGTAGCAACTCAAACAGTCCTAGGCACAAAGTAAATGTTTAACAAATATTTTAAGGAGTAAATGAATAAAGTATTAATTATAAGAGTTAGGAAGGACCCAATAAATATGTAGTTAACCATTGGGAACTTGACTCAAATGACTTAACCCTTCCTTCTGATGAACGGATCTGATCCTCCTTTAGGAAACTTATGATCCTAGAAATGCTAATACCTGGAAACAAATTTAAAAATAAACCAAATCTATATTCATTCTTTCAGAGCCCATTACAGGTTGAGCATCCCTAATTCAAAAATCCTAAATGCTTCAAAACCCAAACCTTTTGGAGTGCCTACATGATACCACAAATGGAAAATTCCACACACACTTGACCTTATGTGATGGTCCCCTTCAAAACCTAGGTGCTCTAAAAACATTGTGTAAGATTACTCTCAGACTATGTGAATAAAGTATATGTAAACATAAATGAGTTTTATGTTTATACTTGAGTCCCATACCCAAGCTATTTCATTATATATATGTATATGCACATATATACATATCCAAATATTCCATATATACAAATATTCCAAAATTTGTATATATGTACATGTATATATAAACATATATGTTCGTAAATGTATATATAAGTTTGTATGTATATAAATATGCATATATACATATCTACAATGTGTATATATATGTGTTTTATATATATATATTTATACACCCACACAAATATTCCAAAATTTGAAAAAGTCTAAAATCTAAAATACTCCTTGTTCCAAGCATTTCAGATGAGGGACCCTCAACTTGTACTTATAAAATGCCATGCTAGATATCGGGGAATATATTGATACATCGATGAATGTAATGTGAGTCCCATTCTCAAGGAATTCAAAATTGAGTAGAGAAGACACATAAAAAATAATGAACAATCGACCAAAATAAGACACTTGAGAAATTGCATTTATGCAAAGAGGAAGTAGCTATTTATTCAGCTGAGCTAGGGAAAAGAGATTTTGTGGAGCAGACAATATATAAGCTACCACGTGAAAACTAAATAGGATTTCAACAGGCAAACTGGGAGAGAAAGGTGGAGGTGGAGGGAAGGCACTGAGTGAGTGTGTGTGGGGAATGAGAGCTCTGGAAGGCAAGGGGTGATTGGTTGGAGGTCGTAGCCAGATCATTCAGGACTTTGGATAACACCCAGGTGGTTCACTTACTTCATTGTCTAGCCAGTGGGAAGACATCCACGGTTTGTAAGGAGGGAAGGTTCTAGAGAATGAAATTGACCAAATTATGTATGTGCACGTACGAATATGTAACAGTGAATCCCATCATTATATATAATCACAATGCACTAATAAAAATAACAAAATGGGTTTGTGAGGAAGAACCTAAACCATCTGTTGTGTGTTTTAGGCTGCACAGTATAGGAAAGATTAATGAGAGAGGAGACTGAGATAAGGAAGCAAATTAAGAGATTGTTCTCATAGTCTAGGGGGAAATGATGCAGGTGAACTTGAAATAGGTCCTTGCCAGAGGAGTTGAAGTGAAGGGGGTGGTTGTACAGATATTAAGAGAGGATCTCTAATGGGATTGATGATATTGATGATGTATTGTACGTGGATGGGTTGAGAGAAAGTATAGTCTAAAATAACTTTGCAGTTCTAGTCTGGATGATTCGGAAGATGGAGATAATGTTAAGTGATGAGAATACAGAAAAAATCAGATCAGGGATCTAGTGGCAGATAAACTCAATTTGGCTACCAGAGTTAAAGCGTCAGTAGCACATCCATTTTCATATGTCAAGCAGTCATGTGGAAATTTAGGGTCAAACCTCAGGATGGAAATCCAGCTCGGTGATTCAATTTTGAATTGGTATTTAAATACTTAATGATATTAAAGAAAGGAGAATGTCAACACTTTATAATCAACAGGGAACGAGAAGTAGATAAGGAACATAAGCAAGCTTCCTCTAACCAAAATGGCAAAGTGGAGCTCCATGTGATGATGGTCTTGGTTCTACCTCCCCACCCCCCACCACCTTGGCCATGTTTCCTGCTTCTTTATCCTCATTGAGCTTCAATTACAGCTGTCTTCTCTTTTCCATGGTGAAAAAAGAAACTCAACACATCACCTTGAACTCAAACTTTGTGTGTGGTGGTTTCCTACTCAAAACTCTTAATAATTCATGATTGTCTATATACCAGTGTCTGTACTCTTTTCTTAGTATTCAGAATTTTCCCTGCTATGGCCTCAGTCTACCCTGTAACCTATGACACTCCCTCTCTTCCATCCACACACCCTTGTGCTACAAGTGGACTTTCCTATTTCTGTTCCTTTGCCCCCGTTGTCCCATAGGCCGGTTATTTGATTATTTCCTTCTCTTCTTTATCCACCCACTGGGAGTTCTCTGCACACACTTAAAGGTTTTGAAGCTTTTCCTGCTTTTTTTTTCCCATCCAATATTCCCTCATGTTATTGATCCTTATAGAACCTTGCTTGTACTTCTATTACAGAAATTGACTCCATATTTTTTTTTTGCTATTTATATGCCTTTGCCTTTCAACAGACTCTGAGATTTAGAAGACTAAAACACATTCTCCTTGGTACCTGTGTTAGTCAGCCTTTTGTTGCTGTGACCAAAGTACCTGATAAGAACAACTCAGAGGAGGAAAGATTTATTTGGGCTCATGGTTCTGAGGTTCAGTCCATGGTTGACGGCTCCATTGCTGTAAGGTGAGACAGAATATCATAGCAGAAGGGTGTGGTGAAGGAAAGCTGCTCAGCTCATGGCAGTCAGGAAGCAGAGAGAGAGACACAGAAGCACAGAGATAGATAGATAGATAGATAGATAGATAGATAGATAGAGATAGATATAGAGATAGAGATAAATAGATATAGAGATAAAGATAGATAGATAGATATAGAGATAAAGATAGAGATACAGATAAAAGATAGATAGATAGATAGAGATAAATAGATATAGAGATAAAGATAGATAGATAGATATAGAGATAAAGATAGATAGAGATAGAGATAAAGATAGATAGATAGGTAGATAGATAGAGATATAGATATAGATAGATAGATAGAGATAGAGATAAAGATAGATAGACAGACAGACAGACAGACAGATAGAGAGAGAGAGAAAGAAAGGGGCCAGAAGATAAACCCTTCCAGGGCACACCTCCATTGGCCTATTTCCTCCAAGTAGGTCCCATCTCCCATCACTCCATTCAACTATCAATGGAGTAATCCATGAAATCCATCCATTTGATGGATTAATCCCCTGATGAAGTCAGAGTCCTCCTGATCCAATCATTGACCAAAAGCCTCACCTCTGAAACCTGCTATCTTGGGGATCATGCTTTCAACACATGAACTTTTGGGGAACATTCCAGATCCAACTATAACCATACCTTATGCTGGCTTTCTCCAGAACCCTGAGTATTGCAGTGATGTTCAGTGGATTTTTATTGAAACTAGACAGAAAAAAAGGGAGAGAAAATAATTGCATCATGGCACCTCCTGGCTATGTGCTTTTTCTGGCTTAGTGGGACTGATCTGCTATGCTGGTAGGAAACACCACTGCACTCCCATACGCAGGTGGAAAGATCTCTGGTTTTGCTTCATTCCTTGGTCAATTACTCTCAGGAAAAAAAGAGAAAAGAAGCCCACAAAATGTATTAGGTCTGGGACTGGAGGGAACTTCATTATTTTTAATGTCTCAGTAAAAGATCTTTTTTTCTCTCTACATTTACCAGACTAATCCCAATAATGTCTTTTAAACAATTAATTCTAGTTTCAAAAGCATTCTACTCTGCAGTTTGTCCAGAATTAAGTGACCATTAGAAGACATTAGCTTAGAAATGAGTGCCCTAATTACTTCTGAAAGTTAGCAATAAAAGAAGAAGAAAAAAAAGGAAAGTTCCAGTTGCTGAGACATCAGTACCCTGGTGGTCCGGACATAGGTTTTTTTTTTTTTTGTCTACCTTTCTTCCTACCACCCAAAATGTCGTCAGAGGAAAAGCACGTGGCATTTTGATAACTGCAGATTTATTTTTGTATTAAGCAAAGGTTAGTTAATTTCACCTCGACTCTGGAAGACACAGTGTATGAGTGGCAGAGAAAGCTGGACCGCTTACTCTACCAGGGTGAGCAAATGTCATCCAACACGAAGGTACAGATGGGCCACCAATGGTGCATATCTGGTTGTGACACCGTGGAGTTTTGCTACTTAGAAAGAGCGTTGTCGGCACAATAGTTCTCTGTGGTAAGCATACTTGTTTGAGCAGCGACTTCGTGTCAATTTGCTGTCTGAGTTCACATGACACAGCTGTTGGGGTAGACTCGGTGGATATCCTGTTCCTAATTGTAGGGGTAATCAAGATCCTGCGTTTCTAACACATTCTCTTTTCCACGTGAGGCTACTTACCGCCATTCACCCTGCGCTGGGGAGAGGGTGCATAGGGCGTACCTGTGTGGCTGATGGACAGAGCAGATTTCTCTCTGCGTGATGGTTTTGAGCATCCTATGTGTAACTCGTTCGCACATGTTGGATGGGGAATGTTGGCAGAGCTCAGCCTTAATGTCTGCTGTATAGGCAATTACATACAGTTCCCATGTCCGCCTGTGCAAACGCAGGTGTTCTTGGAAAAGCTCCTGGCACTGTGGGGGTGGAAGCTTCTCGCATTTGTTGTTTCCCTCTTCCCTTCCGCTACAGTGTAAGTTCATGGCCGTCGTAACCCTTAGGGGAATAGTATAGGATTATGAATGTTTCTGAGTGGGTGGAGGTAAGGCTTGGGCTCATTTAGACTGCTTTTTGAGGATTCCGAGACTTAGGATCAGAAAGAAGAGAATCAGTCATTTCTTTTTTTCTCTTTGGCTCTTGCTATAATAGCAGCTGCTGTTTCTCAGGTCAACATAACTTACTTTTTTAATCTTTCTTTTTTTATTGGTGCATTGTAATTATACATCATAATGAGGTTCAGAATGATAGAAACACACATGCACACAGTACTTGGTGTGTTTCCTGTAGGATCCCATCCCACTCCTTCCCTCTCCCCATACATAATATTGACATTGGTATTGGTAACTTCATATATGAACATAGTGTTTTTTAACTATTTCCTTCATTAAGTCTCCCTTTCACCTCCCTCCCCCAATCCCCTTCCACTCTTCTACTAGTATCTCCCCTCCTTTATCTGGAGTCCCTTTTGTTTCCCAATTTCTCTCTAGCTTCCACAGATGAGTGAAAACATAGGACCCTTGACTTCCTGAGACTGGCTGATCTTGCTTAGCCTAATATTTTCTAGTTCCATCCATTTTCCTACAAATGATATAATTCTGTTCTTCTTTATTGCTGAGTAAAATCCCATTGTGTGTATGCACCATAGTTTTACAATCCATTCATCTGTTGACAGGCACCTAGGCTGCGTACGTAGTTTGGCTATTGTGAATATTGCCATATAAACATGGCTACGCAGGCATCACTATAGCTTTGGCGAGTCTCTGGGTTGGTGACAGAGCCCTTGGGGCCCTGGACGTGAGTGAGCGTGCAGGGAAAGTGGTCTGAAGTGGACAGCAGGAAGTGGAAACAGGAGGCAGGCTAGCGGAGTGGGTTTCCTCACTTCTACGCTCCTGTCGGGGGACTCCAGCTGACCCTTCTTTCTGTGAGACAGTCCACCCCTTCCTTATCATGAAAACCCATCTCACGTCTCAACATGGGCATCACATGAGATCAAATAGATGAAGAATCTGGCACAATATCATGCATATAATTTACAAATGCTGCCCGTTAATGACAACAGCAACCCCACAACAAAAGATTACTATCCAGTTATCGAAAGCTTCATAGAGGAGAGGAGGAGCCGAAGGGAGGAAGCGCTGCGCCAGACGGAGGCGGCTCCTCCATACTTCTCTACTGCGAGGACGCTGGACTTTAATCACATGGAAACACATTAACATCAGAGCATCCCTATCGTCAGACCTGGTTCTGCACCTGCTGGCCTAATGAAGTCTTTGATGTGGCTTGCCCAGGTCCCGTAGGTACCCTACCTTTAATCATGAAATGCCAACGACAGATAGCAACTCGCGGGCTCCTTTCATCTCACGGTATTCTTATAGCATGATTTCAGAAGTAAATACCTTGGCATATTATTTTTGCCTTTCTACCAAATTAGAAGCAGGTGAAAGGCTGTTATTTTGTAGCCTCTGCCATGAGAAGATGAGTCGCCTGGAGAAAAGAAATATGTATTCTTCTTCCAAATTTATGTATCTCTCTGAACTCCGGTGGTTTATGTAAGAGCTCAGGGCTAGAAAACTTAAAAGTTTGGGGAACCTGGAGGCGTCATACCCTGGAACCTGGTTTCAACTCCTTCAGGAAAAGTTGTCAAATGCGAGAGTGTTCTGAATTCATCAGACGTTAATCATTTAGCCCCACTAGGGAATTTTCTGTTCCTTGCTTTATCCGTCATTGAGAAAAGAAAAACTCACAAGACCTACATTATTCCATTTATTTTATGGTTATAAATAATCAAATACACTTTGCAACTCTGTGGTTAGTAATGCATTCAGATTGACTCGGAACATGATGGGGAGGAACAAGCTCGGCTTGTACTTGAGGTCTGGGAAGGACTGGAATTCCCCAGGTAGCTCTTTGGAGCTCATTATGCAGGGCACGGCTACGTGGCAGAGACCTTTCCAGAAGCCCAGGGGAAGGTCTCCTCTCATTAGGCACGTCCCATTGATCGCCGCACGTGGGTGTAGACGAGATGCCGCAGACCCACCGGCTAGGATAAGAATGAGCAGAATTTCATACATGAAAATCTTGTGAGTCATCTTGATGAGAGAGATTTTTTTTTACATCTCCAAATCTTTCAATGTAAAAAAGAAATAGAGGGTGATAATTCAAAACTGAAGCTTGTTGCTGTGAATTGGTAGTGACAACAATATGGTCAAGGTCTGTTTTTCACAGTTCGGTTCACACTTATTTCAGGGCTGGGGGAAAAATATGTGTTCTTGGAATAAATCGGAACTCATTCAGAGACTGTGAGCACGAGCTCTTAATGGAGAGTCTTTTCGCTTGAAATTAGGAGCTTTCTTCAGGGTCCAGCCTCCCTGCCTGCTCGTCTCAGATCCTTGGAGTCTGGCACTCTGGAAATGGGTGCTTATTCTTTTTGGGCACATCCTATGGGCTTTGGTCACCTGGTGTTCTCGTGAACAGGTGAACCATTCCAGGAAGATGTTGCCCTCATTAAAGCATTAGTAAAGTTCAAGGCCATCCTCAGAAGTTCAAGGGCATCCTCAGACCATGGGATCTCTCAAGGCTGTAGGCACAGCGGCTACTTACTTGGTGTGGAAAGTGTTAACAGCAGCTGAATATGGTGGTGCATGCCTCCGATCCCAGTACTTGGGAGGCTGGGACTGCAGGATCGCAGATCCAAGGCTGGCCTCAGCAACTTAGTAAGACCCTGTTTCAGAATTAAAACATAAAAAAGAACTGGGGGTGTAGCTCAGAGGTAGAATGCCCCTGGGTTCAATCCCCAGTAATCCCCCCCCCCAAAAAAAAAACCCAATAACTATCACCACCACCACCACCAAAGTCAAGAAAGAATTCAATCCCCGGTACCGCAAAAAAAATAAAAAAGAAAAGAAAAAAAAAAGAAAGTATTAATGGCTCTGGTCAGGTGAGAAGGCTACGGTTAGAACAGGTATTGTGACCGTGCTGACCTGATTTAAAAGGGGACAGGAGTCCTGGAATCCCCAACACTTTATTTGGCTGCCAGTCTTTAATTGGTCAATTCTCTTGTGTTTTTATAAGACATTGGGGTGTCCTGTCCTGGGTGGGGCATCGGGGGCCAGTGCGGTCCACCTCAAACCCTTATCTATCAATATCTAGATGAATTTTAACTTACACTGGAGAGAGAATCCTGTCAGCCTTCGGAATCCCCCTTCACGCCTGCACCCTGAGATCTAGTATTGTGAGCTTATAACCTGCACGCCCCGTGCCTCCCAAGCTTCGGAGACAGATGAGCGATAGAAGCGTTGACATTTAAATATTCTTGATCTTGCTTTGAGGGAGCAAATCTCCCTCCCCGCTGCACCACCCGTGTCTCTTGAAATTTGGGGCGTTCACCTGTACAACCAAACCGGTATTACTGGATTCCAGCCCTGCTTGTCTCTGCTTTGCCTGTACCCTGTGGTCATGAGCCCATTTGGGGGAGCCAAGCTATTGATCTACAAGGAAGCCCACATTTCCCATCCATGAAGTACTAGGAGGAATGAGTTCTAAACCCACTTCCGGCATGTTCCTTTAACCCTTTCCTGCAGAGGGCTGAAAGTCAACCTTGAAGTTTAGCCTGGATATCATTTTACTGTTCTCAGGTAGTCTGTACATATGTCATAAGATGACAACAATGACAAGACCCCTCTCTTTCCATCAAAAGCAAGCCAACAAACAAAACCCCACAAAACAGCACCCTCCTGCATATTCATCTATGCAAATGAAGACCTCAGGTGGTCACCTGTCTTCCAGTTCCAGAAACAGTCAAAGTGGAACTCCAGCCTGGGCGTTAGCCAGGACTCTGTTACATACAACTGCAGAGGCCACAGGACAGAGACCATCCTACTCTGTAAAGAAGACGCAGCACGCCCGCGGCTCCCTGCCGAAGTTAGTTATGCACTACATCGTGTCCCTGAAAAACCCATCTTCTGATGTTCTGACACCAGAACTGTATTTTGTGACTATATTTGGAGTTGGAGCCTTTAAAAAGGTTATCAAGGTTACAGGAGGTCATAAGGGTGGAGCCTTAATCCCATAGTACTGGCATCCTTAAAAGAAGAGGAAGAGCCTGGTGCGGTGGCGCCCCCTGTAATCCTAGTACTTGGGAGGCTGAGACAAGAAGATAGCAGGTTGAAGGCCAGCCTCAGCTACTTAGAGAGACCCTGTTTCAAAAGAAAACATAAGCCGGGCGTGGTGGTGCACGCTTGTAATCCCAGTACTTTGGGAGGCGGAGACCGGAGGATCCAGGTTCAGTCTCAGCTCTCTCTCTCTCTTTCTCTCTCTCTCTCTCTCCCTGTCTCTCTCTCTCTCTACTTAGTGAGGCCCTCCGCAACTTCGTGAGACCCGGTTTCAAAATAAAGTATAAAAAATAGGGCTGGGGGTGTAGCGCGGAGGTAGAACGCCCCTGCGTTCAATCTCCGGTACCGCAAAAAAAAAAAGAAAATATAGCCGGGCATGGTGGCACACGCTTGTAATCCCAGTACTTAGGAGGCTGAGACAGGAG
>PVJS01011153.1:0-29469 GCA_004027185.1 Glis glis | reverse complement strand
TCCAGGTTCGCTGCCAGCCTCAGCTACTTAGTGAGTCCCTATGCAATGAGACCCTGTTTCAAAATAAAGAATAAAAAATAGGCTGGGGGTGTAGCTCAGAGGTAGAATGCCCCTGGGTTCAATCCCCAGTATCGCAAAAAAAAAGAAAGAAAGAAAGAAAGAAAGAAAGAAAGAAAGAAAGAAAGAAAGAAAACATAATTTTAAAAAGGGCTGGGAATGTAGTTTGGAGGTAGAACACCCCTGGATTCAATCCCTGGTACCAAATAAAATGAATGAATGAATGAATGAACAAATGAATGAATAAATGAATAAATAAATAAATATAAATAAATAAATAAATAAGAGGAGGAGACACCAGGAATGCTTGGGCACAAACCAGGAAGAGCGGCCTTCCCAGAAGCCAGCCCTGATGGCACCTTGACTGTGGACTTCGAGCCTCCAGAACTATAAGAAAAGAAATCCCCGCTCCCTCAGGCGTGTCTGTGGGCTCCTGTCACAGGAGCCAGAGCGGCAGCCTGCCCACTTGGTTTTGTGCGCTGATGGGTGGGTGGAGGAAGCGGGCGTGCGGATTTTCTCATAGTCCTGTAATAGTACCAGGCGCGAAGGAGTACTAAGCCCTGTGCCCTTACCCTGGTGCTGAGCTCTGCCCCGTCCCATGGCTTCCGTGCACGCCATTTCACTTGGTTCTCTCAAGGCCTCTGTGAGCCCTTGTAGGCGTTTGGGACATTTTATTACCATTTTACAGTTGGTGAAACTGAGGTATCGAAAGCCTATGTGAATGATGTAATTTGTCTGAAATCATTCTGAGAGCTGCTCCAGGCCCCTGAACCTTAATCCACTGCCCTTTCCAGTCTACAAGAAAATTCTCTACATGGATGAGGCCAAGGACCTAGGCTGGGCTGGAGAAAACTTAAATTCTTTTTGTGCTTTCCCATCTCTAGAATGGCCCCCATGCCCCCGTCCCCATCCACAGAACAGCTGGAGAGGAGCTACAGGAAGAGCGGGCTGGCGTTTCATGATATGCAGGACGATATAACAACTACAGGAAAGGGGTAACATGGAGGCCAAAAGATAAGCCGGGGCGCCGGGTGCAGAGCAAACACGGGCTCCACCACAGGCCAGCGTGGCACCTCCACTGCCCTGGGAGTCTGCCCGTGGGTCCCTGTTGTTGTTACTTGAGCTTTTCTTTTTCCCTTACTTTTTTTTTTTTTTTTGTTTTGGTGGTGGTACTGGGGATTGAACTCAGGGGCATTCTACCTTCGAGCTACACCCCAGCCCTATTTTTTTTAATTCTTTATTTTGAAGCTGGGTCTCACGAAGTTGTGGAGGGCCTCACTAAGTAGCTGAGGCTGGCCGCGAACCCGGATCCTCCGGTCTCAGCCTCCCAAGTACTGGGATTACAAGCGTGCGCCACCATGCCTGGCTCAGTCAGCTGCCTTTCTAATCCTGAATTTTCTTCATCTGTAAAATGAGCATAAAGGTAGCACCTCTTCTTAGGATTGATGTGATGGTGCCTTGGCTCATGCGTGAAGTACTCAACATGGTGTGCAGGACAGGATGAGTACTGAGTGTAAAGTACTATCATCATCAAAGTCCTCACCACCTTCAGTATTACCCGTAGTGACTGGCGAGGGGAGTCTTGCTTGATGTACACAGAACAGTTTTTATATAATTAATCTTCCTAGATACCTTCGTTACTATTGTGCATGAGGAGTATTTTCTTTTCTTTGTTGTTTTCATTGACAAGTAAAAATTGAGCATATTTATGGCGTACCCCATGATGCTTTGATATAGGTATAAATTGTGGAATGGCTCAATAAAGATAGTTGGCATATGCATGACTTCACCAACATCTTTTGTGGGGGACACTTTGTTTGGTTTGTGTGGTAAGAGCAGGATATCTGTTCTCTTAGCGATCAGGGTTCCAGCACACAGTATATCGCTCTTGCCCACAGGCTTCCTGACACGGCGAAGCTCTTGAGCCAGCTCCTCGTATGTCACTGCGGTTCCGGTTCTTTGAGCAACATCTCCCATCACCTCCCTGCCAGGCCTTTGCTAGCTACCATTTTACTCTGTTACTTTTTTTTTTTTTTCGGTACTGGGAATGGAACCCAGGGGCATTCTACCTCTGAGCTGCACCCCCAGCCCTATTTTTTATTCTTTATTTTGAAACAGGGTCTCACTAAGTTTTGGAGGGCCTCTCTAAGTAGCTGAGGCTGGCCGCGAACCTTCGATCCTCCAGTCTCAGCCTCCCAAGTACTGGGATGACAAGCATGTGCCACCATGCCTGGCTCACCATGGCTGTAATTTTGAGTTTTCCTGATGAATAGTGATGGTAAGTATTTTTCTTTTTCTGGTTATCCATTTGTCTTCTTTTGAGAAATATTTGTTAGGTGTTTTAACTATTTTTATTTTAATTAATTAACTCATTAATTAATTATTGGTACTGGAGATTGAGCCCAGGGCATTCTACCTCTGAGCTGCACCCCGGCCTTTTTCATTTTTATTTTGAAACAGGGTCTCACTAAGTTGCTGAGGGACTCGCTAAGTTGCTGAGGCTGGCCTACAGCAATCCTCCTGTCTCAGCCTTTCAAGTATTGGAATTGCAGGCACGTGCCACTCACTGTGCCTGGCTATTTTGCCCATTTTTAAATCAGATTTTTTTTATATTGTGTCAAGTTCCCGTATATTTTGGATATTGACTCTTTATTAGATGTATACTTGGCAAATATTTTCTCCCTTTTCATAGGCCATTCTTTACTCTATCGATTGCATCCTTTCTATGCAGAAGCTTAATTCTTTGTAGTCCCATTTGTCTATTTTTGCTTTTGGGGTTGTATCCACAAAGTCACTGCTCAGACAACGTCATAAAGTGTTTCCTCTATGTTTCCTTCTATCACAGTTTCAAATTTTTCATTTAAGCATTTATTGCATTTTGAGTCGTCTTTTTCATATGGAGGGAGGGGATCTAATTTCATCTTTCTGCATGTGAAGATACAGTTTTTCCAGCACCATTTATTGAAAAGAATATCTTTTCTCCATCACGTGTTCTTGTCAGTTTTCTTGAAAATCAACCAGCTATAAATGCACTGCAGTTATTTTCAACATTATTCCTTTATTCTTGGTCCCCCCATCTTAATTCTGTTGCTTTCCTTCTTCGCTGTCTCTCCCCCACACCCAGGAGGCATGTCATCAATATCTGCTGACTTACTGACTGACGTAATGGACCTTCATTTATGCCATATTGGTTAACTAAATCTCCAAATGTTCAACAGGAAATGCAAAAAATTCTGCTTAAAAAAACATTATTTAAGCAATCAGGAAAACGAATGTGTTTTAATGTTGGGAGGTCCTGCCCTTTGGTGATGGGCTCGATGGGAGAAGGAGATCCTGAACCTTAGGAAGGTCACATTATGAGGAAATTCCCAATACATTTTCCCTGCCACATTTTTGGGTGACGTGTCAATGTGAAGTTTTGCTTTCTCACCTGGACTATTCCTAGTCTTGCCTCACCCCTGCTCTGACACTGTACGGGGGCCAGGGCTTACCTTCCAGAATGCAGAGCTGAGTCCTGTGACGTCCTGTCACCTCTGAATCTATTGACCCTCCTTACTCAGCCATGTCAGGCCCGGCTCGACCTGAACCCTGCCTCCCTGTCTAGCCTCTCCTTTCCTCCTCATCTGCCTGTAGCTTCTCTCTTTTTTGTTTTAGATTTTTGTTTTTGGGGTACTGGGGATGGAACCCAGGGGCATTCTACCTCTGAGCTATACCCCCAGCCTGATTTTTAATTTTTATTTTGAAACAGGTCTCACTAAGTTGCAGAGGGCCTCACTAAGTAGCTGAGGCTGGCCGCGAACCTGCGATCCTCCTGTCTCAGCCTCTCAAGTACTGGGATTACAAGCCTGCACCACCACGCCCGGTTTACCTGTAGCTTCCAGAACATGATGCGTTCTAATACCTCCTCCATGGCTTGTCTGTGGCTCTCCTCTCGAGAAAGCATCCTCCACCTTGTGATTCCTGCACCTTCCGCCTCCTTCTCTGAGCTGCATCTGTGACCTACTCCAAGAAGCCATCTCTGGTCCCCTCACACAGAGACAGAGCCGGCCTTTCTCTCCTCTCCCTCCTTCTCATCTCCTGATCACACTGAGCCCTTGTTGTATGCCTGTTTCTTTGTCCCCACTATGCCCTTGAGTTTATCGCGGGCAGTTCTTGGTCCTGGTCATCTTTGTGTCACCTGTGTCTTACCCAGGGCTCAGCACACACTATGTGCATACCACATCCATTTGGGTTTGAATTGAAGCGAATCCGCTGGGCGCGGTGGCGCACGCTTGTCATCCCAGCACTTGGGAGGCTGAGACAGGAGGATCCAGGTTCGCTACTTAGTGAGGCCCTCCGCAACTTAGTGAGACCCTGTTTCAAAATGAAGAACAAAAAATAGGACTGGGGGTGCAGCCCAGAGGTAGAATGCCCCTGGGTTCAATCCCCAGCACCGCAAAAAATAAAAAAAATAAATAAATAAGTTGAAGTGAATTGATTTTTACAAAATAAGGGCTACAGACCTGCGGCATTTATGACTCTGCAGGCTTGTTGAAGGCTCTCGTTGTTGGGATCCTGGGGACCCCACAAGAAGAACCAAGAATCAGCACATGAGCAGGCGCGTGCCTAGGAGTAGATGTTGAAGAGAGAAAGAGACTGGGGGACTGAGAGAGCAGCCTCGCAGGAACTCTCCCGATGAGCTGTGGTGACTCAGTCTGGTGACCTGTCACGCCCATGTATGTTCCCTACCACGCAGGCCATCAGATCATGTTTTCAAACTAATATTTACACATTAAAGCTTAGCAAGGTTCATTGATTTCATTGCTTCTGCGTTCTTTACTTCTAAATTTAGAGACAGATCCATGGGGCAATGGAATCGCACGGGCCCTCAATGGGCTCAACAACACACATAATTCTTTTGTTTTTCTTTTGACCAAGATCTCCTTCATCCCCTTTGGGAAATCCCTGTCTGCCTCTGAACCCTCCCTCCAACTTCTTTGTAGAACTAAAGTTTTAACTCAATAATTTAGGAATACCTACCTCCCCCGTGGATAAATAAATCATGTGTCTTCTTTTGGAAACTCCCCATCTTCTTTGCTTACCCGTCACGCAGGCTCTGTCCCTTCAGAAACCTTGTCAGGAATGTCGCGTGGGTTTACCTTGGACAGAGCGCTAGGCCTGACCTCCCCAAAGCTGTGTCCCAAAGACCCTATAGATCAAATCCCTTTCACCATATTTTTCCCAATAGATAAACAAAATCAACCCCACTCTTAGATGGCTATTGTAACAAATAACAACCTCTCCATCCTTCTGGGAGGAGGGAACACCCAGCTGCTGAGACTTTGAAGGGAATCCGTTCGTTTGTATACCTTTCTTCATGGCAACCAACCATATTCACTTCGGTGGTTTTAGCATACTGGATGAGTCAAGGTGCCTGAGAGTAACTTTGTTTTCTTAATCGCTAGGGTTTAGAAAAGTGTGCACCCTGGGTGTGCTTGGTGACCATGCCTGAACTTGGAAAGCATAATTAGAAAGATGATATTTTATTTTATTTTTGTGGCACTGGGGATTGAACCCAGGGGCATTCTACCTCCGAGCTGCAACCCCAGCCCTATTTTATTTTTATTTGGAAACAGGGTCTCGCTAGGTTGATGAGAGTCTCACTGCTTGCTGAGGCTGTCCTCGAACCTGCGATCCTCCTGTCTCAGCCTCCCAAGTACTAGGAATACAAGCGTGCGCCACCACGCCCGGCTGAAAGATGATATTTTATATCGAAACATTCGCACTTGTGAAAATGAAAGAATGCTCTAGCGGGGTGACATCTAAGTGGTGTTCCTGCATGTGGTGCACAGTGGGGTAGCCTAATGCTGAGAGGCCGCGCACACCCACAGCTTGGCTGGAGTGGATGCGACCACAGAGGCCCACGGACACCCAGGACCCCGCCCTTCGGCAGCTTTGCATCTTCAGGAAAACTTCATCCGCACATTTCAGATTCTTTAATGTTTTGCAAAAGAGTACGACCAGTTTCCATTCCAAATAGTAGAAAAAATAAAAAGGAAGGAGAAGAAGCGGACATGATGGACGGCCGTCACGTGCGTTAGCGTGACATTAGGGCTCAAGCCAGAGGAGTGAGTTTTCTTTGGGTCCTGGCCAGCAACACGAAACCCCAAGAACTCCGTCTTTGGAGATGCCATTAGCTACCAAGCCAGAGGAAACGGGGACGTGATGCTGACCAAGGGAGACGAATCCACCAGCAGCTAAAATGCCAGTTCATATGGGTGTCCAGTTGTCCAGTCACGTGGGCAGTGCGACCAGAGACACGGTGCTCAAGAATCCTGGGGCGCACTGGGAGGAGAACGTCATGGAGCTGCGACTGCACACCCTGGCGATGATCCTTCCTTCTGCTGTTTTGATTTTGTGTTTGCGTTAATGTATTCTAGCATTTCTGAGAATCTGAAAGTAACACCTGGTGTGCTGTGCACAAATGCTCCTCCGCTTCAGGAGGAGGGCCAAAGGGCACAGAGAGCAGAACCCGGAGCGGCGTTATAAATAGGCTCCAGGGAATACACTCCTCCGGCTCCTGAGAAGAAAACGAAGTTGGAGAAAATAGACAAATAAGCGAGCCTTTCTCGTATGCAAGGCCTACCTTGAAGGAAGTGATGTGCTCACAAGTTTCTTTGGGGGCAGTTTGTAAACCAGCTTTGCATTGCATAGCTTTGCTTGTGTGCAAATATCCTCAACACACACGCGTACACACACATACACACACACACACACACACATGCACATACACACACACGATCTGCAAGCAGAGGCCGTGAAGTTAAATTTTAAAAATACTTGTGTTCATAAGTTTAATTTTACTGGTATCTCAAGACTGTCAAAAGGTGGATGATCCTTCTAGAATTATGCCGCCTCTACCTGTGTTAGATGAGTGCCTGCACAAAGCCCAAGTTGTTGGCTCCATATTTCTTTTCCTTCCTTCCTTCCTTCCTTCCTTCCTTCCTTCCTTCTTTCCTTCCTTCCTTCCTTCTGGCACTGGGGATTGAACCCAGGGGCTTTCTCCCTCTGACCTATACCCCCAGTCCTATTTTATTTTTTATTTTGAAACAGGTTCTCACTAAGTTGCTGAGGTTGGCCTCGAACCTGCGATCCTCCCGTCTCAGCCTTCAGGTACAGGGATTACAGGTGTGCACCAGCACACCTTGCAAACTTTGAATTTCTTGAAGCAATGACTTCAGCTTCCAGTTCTCCGAGACCAGCATGCCCTTCTTTTTGTGCAACTGAGACCTGGAAGCTCGTGAGTTTAGCTAATTCCACGAGAGTCTCCAAGGAGAACAGGGAAGGAAAACCTAAAATCACAACCTGCTCAGGGTGAGGACAGCTGGGCGACTGCTGTATATGTAGGCTGTTCCCCAGACCTGCATCAAATCTAATAAAGAGAGATAAATTGACTTGTGGGATTTTCTGATTCAAAAATATCCAACATCGATTTCCTCTTTGTATTCTGCTTTTCCTGGTTCTTTTTTGGGGCTGCAGGTCAGTGTCATTGAGGACTTGCTTGTCCTTAGCTCCTCTGTTAGAAGCGACCGCCAGCAAAGCGGTAACTAATCACACGGTGCCATTTCATCTCCCCACGCATCTTGCAAAGATATTGGCAATTCCGGTGGACGTTTCTAAGATGTAATATGAATAAAAGAGAGGCCACCATTTTCTCTCTCCTTTCCTGTCTACAGGGGCAACCTGGCTCTCGGTATGTCACATTCCCAGGACCTAGGGTCCCGTGAGCACCTCGGCCTTTTCCTGGGTGGGGAAGGTGACAATACGTACTCCGTGAATTTGATATACTTTGAGGATGCATTGCTGGATCCAGGAGGGAGGGAGCGTCGTGGACGCTCAGCCGTGCTTCTCAGGTGCAGGCAGAAGGTGCGGTGTGCAGGCTCACGTTCTGTATGGCTGATTCATATGCTGCTAAATGCTCCTTGGAGTTTAGCCAGGAGACATAGAAACAGCGAAAGAACTTATTCTCTAAGTATCTGTCTTTTTGCCAAATTGTGCAAGGAAAATGTGTTGAAGGCAAAAAGAAATGATGGGAGGATGTGTTTTTATTACCTGTCTGCTCATCAGATCCCAGCTCTGTGAAACCCATGAAAATCAACGTGAAGTATTTAAAATCAGCAGCAATCACGCCAGCCGGTTACTGATTTACAAGATTAACAACAGTCAGAACCGAAGATGAAGGTGCATTTAATAAACTCAGGTTCCTCAAAGGATCCTGGGCGGTCTCCTTGGCGAGGGAGCCAACGTGTTAAACGTTAGCACGTAAGCGAGGAGGAGGAGTTGATTCCTAACAAGGGCCCCAGGAGACCGAGAAGGTGTTTAATAGTAGTTGTGCAGAGCCCTGGAGGCCATCCGCACTTTTGTTTTAATACTAAATAATTTTTTAAATAGGCTTATATTGGTGCGATGTAATTACGTATCATAGCAAGGTTCGAAGTGGTGCGGACATCCGTGCACTCTGCTTGTACTGAAGTCACTGGTGCACCTTAGTCAGGGCGAGCTTCCAGGCTCCCTTGGCCTTGTGAGGGGAGGCTGCCTCCTGCTTCCACGTGTGTTGTGTTTGGTTCTGTAGCTCATAGTTCCTGGAGCCAAGAAAGTTCTAGCACCAGTGGGTTGCAGCAGCAGCATCTGAGAGCTGAGGGCCGGCTCCTGGTGCTGTTTGAACATAACTAGGTCTTCTCTGTTCAGGAGCTCAACTTGAATTGATCTGTTGTCTGTTCTTTTCCAAAATTTATACTTCGGGAGGAAAAAAAAAACCCTCACATTGATAGAACCTTTATTTATCTATGTTGCTAATAAGATAATGGCAACTATATAATATGTCTACATAAAAAGAGGAAGAGGAAGATGGACAAGTATGGGTTGTGGCCAGCCTTAAAAAATAAAAACTAACTAAATATAATAAATCCCTACCCCCTCCCACATACATGTCAGAATATAGGGTTGGGGTGTTGCTCAATGGTAGAGTGCTTGCTTAGCAAGTGTGAGCCTCGGAGTCCCATCCCCCGCACTATATAAAACAGAAAGAGGCTAGCTGACCATGCCTGTGTTCATGCGTAGAAGCTGCCCAGGGCTCTGGTCAGAGGCTGTGCAGACCTTCACATGAGGGTGCAACTGGAGAGGGGAGACAGGTGGAGTAACGAGGAAGTCAGGCCAGGTCTGCATCCATTCTGATGCCCAGATGTGCCTGGGGACATGGCCTGCCCCTCAGTGGCTTCCCATGGCCACAGTGATGCCCCACCGTGGAGCTTGGTGACGCAACATCTGTTCTATAACCCCATCAGTGCCTGCGTCCTCACCGCCACAGCATCCCTGGATTCTCAAGGGTCACAAACCATAACAACTCTTTTTAAATTTTTTGGTACTGGTGATTGAACCCAGGGGCATTTTACCTCTGAGCTACACCTCCAGCCCTTTTTAAAAAAATTTGAAACAGAGTCTTGCTAAGTTGCTGAGGCTGGCCTCAGACCTGCGCTCCTCCTGTCTCAGCCTCCCAAGTACTGGGATGGCAGGTGTGAGCCACTGCTCCTGGCTACCCATATCAACTCTGTATAGTACTTTGAGGCCACTAAACTTGGGCTGGGCCTTCCCTGACCCACAGAAAGAAGGTGGTAGAATGTTTAATGAGACTGAGCTCACAGGGACAAGCGGAGAAAAATCCCAGATGTTGCTACCATGCTGAACTTCAAGTGGCTCTTATGTTTCAAATGCTCCGGAACATTTGCAAGCCTCTTTAAGAGAAAGCATCAGCCTTTCCTTTGTGCATTTGTTTTATCTTAATTAATTAAATAATTAATTAATTAATATGTTGGTATGAAAGATTGAACCCAGGGGCATTCTATCTCTGAGCTATACCCCAGCCTTTCTTATTTTTTATTTTGAGACAGGGTCTCGCTAAGTTGCTGAGGCTGGCCTCAAACCTGCAATCCTCCTGTCTCAGCCTCCCAAGTACCAGGATGGGAGACATGCACCACCATACCTGGCACATTTGGTTTATTTTAGTTTGGCTTTCAGAGTAGGTAGATTTCCAAGTCCCTCTGAGAAATGAACAAATTGTCCAGTGAAGAAAAACTGTACCATACAACGAAGCCCACTGTCTCTGGGATGGTTAGCCACCTGGCAGTGTGTCCTACCTGTTCTGCCAATCACCCTTGTTGTGCCCCGGTGGCCCAGGTGGTCCCTCCAGACGCCAGCGCCGCCCCCATCATGGATACCTTTCTCTTATGCTTTGGGCCTCCTGTGTCGCAAGGTTTTACACCTGGACTCCAGGCTGCTGCCCCTCTGCCCGGCCCCGCTGGCCGTAGTCGCTGCAGCTTCCTGGATGCCAGGTCGGCATCAGCCTGGAGGCCCCTTCTGAAGCCATCTACAGCCTGAGCCTAGGCCGTGGGATCCCAGCCCAGCAGCCACCGCCTTGGGAGGGAAGTTGGAAAACACACCTCGAGGTCTGGCTTTATTTTCTTTACATGAGCAAAGACACCGGCACTTATCCGCAGGAAGAAACCATTGACCAAGGCCCAGGGTATCATAATAAAGCTGCAGTGTGGCTTTCAGTGGCCTCTGTCCGTCACTCACTAGCTCGCTGCTCATCCTCTGTTGCCAGGTGACTTCTTGATTTTCTACTGGTACCGCAGCTGCACATCTTCCTCAGGAGATGTGAGATTTCCCTCTGTATATATCGGTACATCAGCAATGGCAGAAAGCCACCGAAATGTCCTACAGCCTCCAAAATGTCCTCCTAGGCCTCAAGTCAGTATCCCTGTTCAATGCAAGGCAAGGACTTTTCTAGAATTGAGGGGTCAGTATAAACAGTCCTGTTATAAAAACTGATGATGTCTTAAGTATGGGTTTCAAATAAGTTCAGCCAACTATATAAAAATACTGGAGCATGGGGAATCGTTCTGGTGCAGTGGTAAGAATTGCTAACCCAGGTCTCTTGTTTTAGATAGCGCAACGAGGGGACCAGCTCACAGGAGCTCAGCTAGTCCTGGCGTTAGTGGGTGATGTCAAAGACTGTGTTTATGTGTGGTGACAACATGGGTATTTTTAGCTGACAGATCCAAGGTGGTGGTGATCTGACAGCGAAAGCGGCTGCAGAGAATTCTGAGCTCAGTTTATTCCCTGCCACAGAGGCTCGTGTTAATGAAAAGAGCTACAGAGACTGGGGCTGAACTCTGGGACAGGATGGTACCCGGCGCTCTGTATATATCATCTCATGTCATCGTCGCAGTGAGTCAGGACTTGAGCAATGTGTGTGAGTTCCATTCTACAGAGGAGGAAACTGGGGTAAGGTGGGTGGATGAGGTGGCTGTGGTAACAGGCTCCAAGCACGAGGACCAGCAGACCGCCCACAGTCTCCCTCCTTCAAGGTCTACGCTTTTAGTACTAAAAGCCCCACTTAGGTTGACAATGTGCTCAGACTCCCATTCTGGCTGTGGGTGTTCAGGGACTGGGGATTCTCCTCTGTGTTAAGTACTAAAGCATAAACGATCACAAGCCCTCCTTGGCCATCTGCCTTGGGTGGGACCCAGTCTTAGGCAGCGGAGGGGGTGATTGTGTTTGTGTTTGAGGGTTTGGGGCTGCTCGGTATCCAGCCACCCTGCCTATTTGGGGATCGCCTCTATTGGGTGTACTTTTAGTGGTGGAAGAGTAACTTTCTCCCCACTACAGAGAGCCAATGGAAGGTGGGGAGACCCTTCCCTCTCTTTATTCCTGAAGGCCAAGGTTCAAGCACCTGACCTTATTCTGGCTATTAGAATTTGCTGCCTGGGATCTCAAAATAAAACTAGTGTCATATGATGTTAGGGTTAGATATACAATGGCCCCTTGACAAACTCATAAATTGGTGTTTGGAGTTGATGTAATTGAGTCATGAGGGTTGTAATCCCAGCAGTGGATAAATCCATTGTAATGAATTTATCTGGGGTGTGGCCTGGGCTGGTAGGGTGTGTCTGGAGGTGGGTCCCTGGGGGTGCAGCCTTGGGGATGATAAATGGTTCCCCCTCCCCCTGCTCTCTCTCCTGCTTCCGGCCTCCATGATGTGAGGAGTGCAGCCCATGTGCTCTCCTCTCTCCGTCTCCCGCCGCCATGCTCTGAGATCCGCGGTCCCCGGCCTCATATGGACTGAACCTGAAACCGTAAGAAAATAAATCTTCTTTCCTCTAAGTTACGTGGTCAATCTTTTAGCTTATCGACCCAAGAATACTGACCAGAACATATGACAAAGGGTGGCCTGAGCTCTCATGACAACCATTGCAGTGGTGGCTTTCTAGCCGGTGTCTGCTGGGAGGCATGGTGCTGCGTGCACTTCCTGTGATGCCTGGCTCCTGTCCTCCTATGCAGTTGTTTCAGGGTCCCTCTGCTCAGGGCCTCTGCATCCTTCCAGTGAATTCTGCTCCCACCTTTGATTCTTTCTCTTTTTTTTTTTTTTTTTTGCGGTACTGGGGATTGAACCCAGGGGCTTTCTACTTCTGAGCTACACCCCCAGCCCTTTCTTTTATTCTTTATTTTTAAACAGGGTCTCACTAGGTTGCGGAGGGCCTCACTACTTGCTGAGGCTGGCCGTGAACCTGCGATCCTCCTGTCTCAGCCTCCCAAGTACTGGGATTACAAGCCTGTGCCACCACGCCCGGCTCCCACCTTTGTTTCTTAAGAATCATTTTTTTTCTGTGCTGAGCCAAGAGCCACCTGTCTTCTCCAGGCTGATGACAGCACTGTGTCCCCAGGTCTCCAGGGAGAAAAGATAGTCCAGATGAAACTCCCACTGCCTGACTCCCAGAGTCCGGGCTCCCAACGGGCTGGTTTTATATTTAACTAATGTTCCGGATTTTTAAGCACAGTACACTTTTGCAGAGAAACCTGGACTTTTAAACTTGATTTCTTTTTCCAAATAGGAAGTCTGTCAACATAGAGAATGTTTGTTTTTGACAGTCTCAAGCGACAAGAAGAAACTTCAAATGCATAAAAATCACTCCGTCTAGAATTTGAATTCAAAAGTCAAAGCTTGTGAGACAAGGCTTTGGCGAACTGAAACCTAACGATTTTGCCTAAATTTCAGTATTCTGGTATGGCCTTGAGTTCTTTTTTACCCTCAGATAGCAAGTTTAAGAAATAACTTTACTGACTTTTTTTTTTGTAAGTTAACCCACATCAGGGAAAATGTGATTTGATAGGTTATTTTTTTATTGAATATCCGGCTCTCTCCTCAGAGTTTGAAAGAGCTTGTCACAATTCCCAAAATGTTAATGCTAAACCAGCCATGAAGAGAGGCACATGCCCAGGGCTAGAGCTAGTGAGCCGAACTAATGAGAACCAAGTATAAGGCTAAAGAAAAGATAAAAATATATACACACATACACACATATATGTGTGTGTGCATATATATACAAATATACATATAGTCCCCAAGGCACATCTGTATAAACACATTCACATGGTTGTCAGCATGTATTATACATAGTAGATATATGTACATACATAGTAGATATATGTTAAAAATCTTATTTCTATGCCTTTTTAATGTATTTTAATGAGAATCTAAGTTGGAAGCAAGTTGATACAGTTTCTGCATTAGGCAAATAAAATGCCCTCAATGTTTAAAAACTCTGGTGGAAGTCTTGTTCTGTAAATCAAGGAGTGGCTACTTTCCCCTGGAAGTCCCTGATCGGACTCTCTGAAATCTCTTTGCTCAATGGCCTCCCAGCGTGGGGCTTGCTTTTTCACACAGGAAATGAAAGGTTGGGGTCTTTAATGAACTTTTTCGCTCTAAAAATCATAAGCCAATAATTTATGAAAATATACTAGATGAGAATTCTCTTACTGCTGTGTGGGGCTCAAAGGAGGGACAGGCTGGCAGTAAGGACATGACCCCTAGTTATGTAAGCTGACAAGGCAGGTCATCCCAAGCAGCCGCAGACGTGTATATAGTTAGGTAAGTATGACTAGGCAAAATGCAATATACCTGTGCACATCTCACTGGTGTGGATGTGCGCCATCTTGCCCAGACCCTTTATAAAGGATAGGTCTATAGAATAAAGCTGCTGTTGTTCTCCTCCTGATGGCGACTTCGTGTCCTTTCTTCTCTTTGGGGATGTCACTGCTGAAACCTCCCCTGTAACCACAGCTGGTCTTTGACATGCTGCTCTTGCTCGCTGACCTGCCAGGTTCTTTCTAGACAGTGAAGCAGCTGTGCACACTAATGTCCCATTCCCACACACTCTGCCACCCACTCACCATGCAGTGACTTCCTGGGGCATGCAGAAGAGCACCAGGCTGTGTTGGATTCTGGGTAATGGATGATGTCATGCCTGGTGGGTTCTGGGTAGCAGATGATGTCATGCTCTGGAAGTATTTCTGCCGCAAGTTCATTCACTTGCGCCTTAAAATCTACTTAGAAAAATCACAAATGTTAAAATCAAAGCAGAATATGCCATTCAGGAAACCAACAAGGAGCAGATAATTCACTCATATTAGGAAATTTCAAAGAAGGTTTATTTACAAAGAGACTCTATGAAAATGTGGGAAGCAATAGGGGTATTGCAGTAACTTAGAGAAAACAGGAGCAATTAATTAATTACTGAGCCATAATTAAGGCTGAGGAAGCAAGCAGTGGTCAGTCCTTAAGAGTCTTCTTGGGAGCCAGGAGTGGTGACACATGCCTGCAATCCCAGTACTTGGGAGGCTGAGATAGAGGGATCACAGGTTTGAGGCCAGCCTCAGCAACTTAGCGAGATCTTCACCAACTTAGTGAGACCCTGTTTCAAAATAAAAAAGAAATAAATAAAAAGGACTGGGGGTGTGGTTCAGAGGTAGAATGTTCTTGTGCTCAATCTCCAATAAATAAATAAATAAATAAATAAATACAAGATCCTCTTGGGGATCTCTTCTTGAGAGAAGTAGTGACATTTGTTTGAACAACACAAATAGCCCAACAAAGACAAAGTCAATAAATAACCATAGGGGACTCTCGTTTACCTCTTAATTTTCTGCTGAGTCTCTTCCTTGAATAGACCCAACTGGAAATCAAGAGTAGAGGAGTCCATGGAGGGACTCCATAAAGGTCAATCTTCTGAGGTAGGAAGAGGGTGGAGAAGGATGGAGAGCGGATTTGGAAAGTCAAAGAGAAGATGTCAGCACACAAAGCAAAAGAACACAACCTGGGGCAAATGGCTTCAAACGCATTAGGTAACTATATCCTTAACTCATCAGTTATATAAGAACAATGACATATTTTTTTAACCTTTTGTTATGTGGACTTGGGAAGCATTCTCTGAGAACCCAGGGGAAAAGAATTGCTTTCTGAACTTCACATGATGACATCAACAGCTAATGGATGAGAGCGGAGATAAGTGAAAGGGGCCTGGGTGACTTTCTGGTCACAGCGCCAGGAAAATACCCAAAGGACATTTGTCTATGGATGGGAGGGACGCTCTGGCCAGCGATTGCTCGGGGTGCTTTTAGAGGCAAGATCTTGGCTGTGCTTATTTATACACCAAGCAGGAGAGAGAATGCTCAGAGAGGATGGAACCAATTTGAGCTCCTGCTTGGCATTCTTTTGCAGAGCGAGAGAAAGAGAAAGAGAGAGAGAGAGGGAGAGAAACGCTCCAGGGATGACCTCTGGATACCATGAAATACTGGAAGCATATAACCAACCACTTTGTCTCTGTGCCCATTGTTGGAGAAGCCTCTGATTCTGACCCATCTTATCTCGTAATGTGGACACAATGCCGGGATGTCTGTTTCTCCTGACAATGAGCAAGCCGGCGTTCTGCTTGCACCCCTCAGCCCCGTGAGCTTTGGTGAGGTCTGTCCACCCTGCACGGTGGCTGTTCTCACACGCTGACCACTCACATTTCTGAATCTGCAAAGCTGAGGGCCAAGCTCTGGCCTCTGATCTCCCTGGAACCCTTGAGAGCCCAGCAGCCATCTCCCTGAGAATATGAGGGGCATTGCCCTGTCACTTTCGGGAGCCTCCATCTACTTCCTGCCGAATCCCCTCCCCAAGGGCTCTCATTCCATCTCCCCCACAACTCTGAGAAAGGTGATCGCTTCTTATTCTGCAATGAGTGGAAACCAAGGTTCAGGGAAGAAAGTAACGGGATCAAGGTCATGTGACTCGTGGGTTGCAGAAGATCTCGAAGTCAGTCCCTCTAACTAAAATGTAATGTCACTAGTAGCAAATGCTTAGATGATGCAATTTTGTATCTAGACTGTCCCCCCCAAAATTCATGTGTTGGCAATGCAGCAACATTCGGAGGTGAAATAATTGAATCCTGAGGGCTCTATCCTCATCAGTGGTTTAATCCATTTGGTGGATTAATAATTTGAATGGATTTACTGAGTGGTAAGTGTAGGCAGGTGGGTATGGCTGGAAGAAGTAGGTTACTGGAGGCATGGCCTTGGGGGCTCTACCAGTCTCTGGTCCCTTCTTCTCTCTCTCCTCTCCTCTCCTCCCTCCTCCTTTTCCTCCTCCTTCTCCTCCTCCTCCTCCTCATCCTCCTTCACCTCCTCTTCCACCTCCTTCTCTTCTTCTTCCTTCTTCCTGTCTCTTTCTCTCTCTCTCCTTCCTGGCTGCCATGAGCCAAGCAGCTTTTCCACACCATGATTGTCCGCCATGATGTTCTTTCTCACCTCAGGCTCAGAGAAATGGATCAGGCCAACCATGGACTAAATGCTCTGGAAACGAGCCCAATATAAACTTTTCTACCTCTAACTTGTTCTTCTCAGATGCTTTTGTTACAGCAATGAGAGTCTAATTAACATACATGTATTAAAATGAGCATATACTACACGTTTTATAAGCATCGATTAATTTATTTCTTAAACAACTAAGGGATCATGGGTGTGTTCATTAGCAAGAGAGGAAAACACAGACAGAGTGGCTAAGTAGATTGCCCAAAGTCTCCTAGTTACTGGGAGGGGGTGAGGTTTCAACCCCAAGCAATCTGAGTGCGGAGGGCATGATCTGAACCACTTCTGCAAAATGCCTTGGGGTCCAAACCCAGAAGAGGGGAGGCCAGCCTCCCAGTGACTCCCAGCAGGCAAACACAGGAAAACAAATAGAACCCTCCGTCCATTCAGGCCAAGGCAACCCTTAGAAACTTAATGGGCTCAGATATTAATTGCAGACCTAAGCTAATCTTTTACTTTTCAGCTCTCTGAATTAAATACCACATCCCTTGTCTTTCAGATTATCTAAGAATTTAACTCCAGCCCTTGTTACACATTTGAAGGAATGCTACAGGAGGCTCAAAAGGTTAAGTTACTGAAAACAAAGTCTTGGTGTTTTGCTTTGTTTGGTTCGGGGGATCCTGAATGTCTATTTTCTAGTATTTATGGAACCAGGAAGTGCCAGTGTAACCGGAATGTGATGGTCCGAGTAATTTGATACAAAAGAAACCAGGAAGCCCTGGGAACTGCTGGAGAAGGGTGGCTGTTGCAACATTTCTACTTGACTTTTCTCCCCTTTGGTCCAATTAAAGTGTTGGTTTGTGAGAGGTTTTTGCTAAGGATGAAATTAATATGGTATTTTAAATCTTACCTGGGCCAGATTTGTGCCCCAGCTTATGTTAAGACCACTACTGTGTATTCCTCCTCTTCTCTCTGATACAACTCCAGGGACATTTTTATTTTTTTCTCACTTCTGTACTGTGGACTTATGTTTACATGAATTCTCCGGTAAAATGTTGCATAATTGAGTATGTCTTAAGACAACACGCTCATGTTGGTCACTAACCACACATGACTAAGTTTAACTCAAATAGAATTAAATAAAAACTCGGTTCCTCAGTCGCACCAGCCACGTTGTGAATACTCAATAAACAGACCAGGCTGGCAGGGACTCGTGACAACCATAGTGGATGGCGCAGGTATAGAATATTTCCATCCTCACAGCAAGCCCCACTGGGGAGCACACACCGAGCTTGACCTCAGTTGGGAGGAAGAGACACACTCAAAAGGGGAGCAGAGGAGGCTGTGACCGTTTCGGTGGTCACCACGAATTCTTTTCCTTAGCCCAGATAGATATCACAGGCCGGGAAATAAAGAGCTGGGATAAGCAGTTGGAATTTAGTGCAGGGCAAAAAGATTTATTATTTATTTATTTGTTTGTTTATTTATTTATTTATTTATTTATTTATTTATTTATTTGCGGTACTGGGGGTTGAACCCAGGGGCGTTTTACCTCCGAGCTACACCCCCGGCCCTATTTTTTATACTTTATTTTGAAACCGGGTCTCACGAAGTTGCGGAGGGCCTAAGTAGCTGAGGCTGGCCGTGAACCCGGATCCTCCAGTCTCTACCTCCCAAGTACTGGGATTACAAGCGTGCGCCACCACGCCCGGCTCAAAAAGATTTATTATAAAAGCAAGAGTAACGTGCCGTGTCTTAAACGGGGAGGGAGAGAGAGAGAAGCGCCCTGCCTCTGAGGAGAATGCAATGGAGCAGATTGCTGATGCCCCCCTGGACCCCCGGATCTTAAATAGGGTTTGTCCTATCTGGTCTTCCTTATCTGGGTTGCTAAGTTCCCAGGCCAATAGACCCACTTTGTCAGCATCTACGTGAGAGCATAATTTTTTTCCAGCTCTGCCCAGGCCCGTGGCCTTCTAAGTTTTAAGGTTTGTAACTTTCTTAGTGTTGGCCATCATCTTATCTTTGTTGACTTGCTGACCCAGCAGACTCCGGACAGAAGAAGCCCAAACAGCAGGCCGGGAAGGGTAGGAAGCAGCCTGTTTTAACCTTATAATGCCTGCTTTGCTTTGGGACAGGGCATGGTATGAAGTCACCCATAGCCAGATCAAGGCTTTCCTGGAAGGGGCCTCTTTCCTGGACTCAGAACGCAAATGCCATGGGTGTATAAGTTTCAGGGAGCCAGCTAGCCATGGTAGACTCTAAATATTGTACTTTGGAAGCCAGAATATTTATACGCTATGTAATCTCTGTGCTTCTACCCTCTTATTCTCTAATATTTACAAGGTCTCTCAGGAAGTGAGAGCCTTTATCACAGTCTTACAAACAGGAACCAAGAAAAGGAGCTTTGGACTGTGATTGGATCTGAGCGTTTACTAGACACAGTACTAACTGTAGTCCAAAAGAAGACCTTGGAGAAAGTGGTAAAACTTGGGGGAAGGGACAAGAGAACCCCCAGTTGCATGGAAGCTCTTCATCAAGAGAGGAATCGAGAGATTTTGGATTTCATTCCATTGTGAAATCTGAGTTCTCTTTTCTGAAGACTTATGGCCAGAGACTCTCAAGCTCTCTGCCTCTATCCTGCCTAGCTGGACTCTGTGTAATTCCTGTGGAGCAATGGCTCCCCAATTTGTACATTGGAAACACTGAACTCTTTTAAAGCCCCTGATGTTCAGACCGTGTCCTAAATTAATTGGAATACAAATTCTGGGGTGGACTCCTTGCATCTTAGTTGTGATTGGCTCCCCAAGCGAGTCTCATGTGTAGCTGAGGTTGAGAAATTGTGCTTGTAATAGAGTCCTGTTTACTCCCAGAACACAGCAACTGAAACACATATTCAGAACTTTTCCTCCCTTCCCTTTGTTTGACAGTCCTGTGAAGTCTTTTCACTTATATTTAGATGATCTGTTTTGGTAGCAGTAAGGTAGAAAGACCTCTGAATCAGGAGGCAGGGCATAGAGTGTAATCTGAACTCTTCACCAAGGAACGATGATATTAACCAAGCCACTTCACCCCTCTGCACTGTAACCTCCTCATCTGCAGTCTGAAGGTGTTGGGTCTGAAGGGCTCTAACTTTGTGTCGTGTTCTGTGTGCCAAAGGCTAAACAAAGCATCCTGGTCCATGTATTCACACTGACCCTTGATGATATAGCCGTGTGCAGTCAATGGACAAGTTGTATACCCACTGTATCAGTCAGCTTGGCATCGCTGTGACCCTGATACCTGACATGAGCAACTGAGAGGAGGAAAAGTTTATTTTGGCTCATGATTTCTGAGGTTCAGCCCATGGTTGGCTGGCTCCAAGGCAGGAACATCATGGCAGCAGGGCATGGTGGAGGAAAGTTGCTTAGCTCAAGGCAGCCAGAAAGCAGAGTGTTGTAGGGAAGCCACTGAGAGAGACCACTCAAAGCTCGTGTCCAAATCAAAGAGTCATTTATTCACGGCCGTGGGCTGTCTCCTCAAGAGAGCAACCCCGACTGGTAAAAGGACAGGGTTTGTATAACAGCCACACAATTACAGCAGCTGTAGCAAATAGATACAGAAGCTAACTTAGGCAGTTACAGCAGTTATCGGTTTCTGAAATCTGGGTCAGTTACAGGGCTTCTGGTTCTAAGGACTATCAGACTATGGAGAGAAGGGAGGGCAGGGACAGATGTAGTCCTCAAAGCCCTGCCCCCAGTGACCCACCTTCTCCAGACATCCCCCACCTCTGAACCCAGCTGCATTGAGTTACCCTGCTTTCAAGCCCCCTTTAGAGGGACACTTCAGATTCAAATCGTAAGACCCACTTGGCATTTGGGGATAAGGAGATCTTTTGTCCTTTGATGCTCCATTGTCTAATACAGTGTCTCTGCACACAGTGGGCTCTTGCTGTCACTGGCTGAATGAATGTGCACCTGAGAGACCCCCCTCCCCCAGGAACTGATGAGCCAATTACCCAGACATTCTTGTTGAAGCTAGAGCAGTCGGATGCAGGGCTTTTCTGGGCCAGCCAGTTGCCTCTCTGCTGCCTCTGTCCCCATTAACCAAAAGACGCGGAGCAGCTGCGTGGCATATGGGACAGGCTCATAAGAGGTCTCTGGATGCCGGTCTCAGCTGGTTTGGCCGGATGCAGGCTGGGCTCCCAGTATGCAGCCTGTCCTCACCAGGTTGGCTCAAGACCCAGATGCAGCTGAACCTACCAGTTGAAGGCTGTAGAACCCACAGCCGCTTCAAGAGGCTGAGAACAGGGAATGCTGGCCCAGGAGGCCGGAATCCTCCCCTTCCTGCGCTGCCAACCAGCAGTATGACCTTGAGCACAAAAATCTCTTTGTACATCAGTTTTCTTGTCTTTAAAAAGTAAGCCACTTCGGTCATGGGATGCTCAGACCCTCTCCCAGTCACAAAACCCCATGAAAAGACATTTTCTTTTGGAAGGCTACCGTTGTTATTGTTCAATGCCCTGTCCTTTTCAAGGTACTTGACAATAGATTTTGTGATTATTTCCTGTCTTTCCCCACAACTTCCTATGTAGAGGAGTTAAACTTAGAAGGTCAGGGTATTTCAGGGCCGTTCCTTTTTCCACTTAGAAAAAGAAACTAAGTCGTTTCCCTCCGCTTTGGCCAAATTGTTCACTCTTCAAATAATCTCTGAAATGATAGCTGATGATCCCCAAATGACTCCGGTCATGTTCTTAAGTGCTTGTAGTTCAAGTTGTCGGGACCTCAAATGGATTTTAACTGTTTGTCTTATTTGGGCTCATTTTCCTTTCTTCTGTTACAGGACTTCCCCCACTGTCTTATCCACAGACTGAAAGAGAATATACTGACAATTTGGAGTCATCTGCCAGCCATTTTCCCAGTTCTGAAATGCAGAGGTTCTCAAAGTGTGTTCCCCTGACCCGCAGCCTCAGGAGCTCCGGGGAGTTGTAGACATGCAAATGGCCGGGCTGTCTCAGACCACAGGATTATTTTGTCTATTTTTTAATAAGCCTCATGGTGATTCTGATGCATGCCAAATTAGAGAAGTTCAGAACTTCTCCTCTAATAAAAGACAAGATTTTTTTCTTACCTTTCTCGCTTCTAGTGTATTTCCCTATTTTCTTATATAATACATTTAAAGGCTATGAGCTTCTTTCTCTTTGAATCTTTTGAAAATGGGAGTCTATTTTCTGCATTGACTTTGCTCATTACGGCTCTAAAAGACTATTCGTTTCTCTTCTTTGTTAAATGGCTTAGTTTTCTCTTTTTCTGGCTTTCTCATCGAATGAGAGAAACTTGGCATAAATTAAATGAAATGGAACCCAAATAGTTGATGAATCATTTTCTAAAATACTCCATTTTCTAAAATACTCTAAGTGTGGTCCCAGCACCAATCCCTGGAAGTGGGTTGGTGTGTGAAGTCTCTAGATACACACCAGCCCCCTCCTTGAATCTGCATTTCAACAAGATGGGCATGCGATTAATCTTCCACTTAAAAGTTTGAGATGGCCGGGCGCGTGGTGGTGCAGGCTTGTAATCCCAGTACTCAGGAAGCTGAAACGGGAGGATTCCAGGGATGGGGTCAGCCTCAGCTACTTAGTGAGGCAATCCGCAACTTAGTGAGACCCTGTTTCAAAATAAAGAATACAAAATAGGGCTGGGGGTGTAGCTCAGAGGTAGAATGTCCCTGGGTTCCAGCTCCAATACTGCAAAAAAAAAAAAAAAGTTTGAGATGAACTGCTCTGGAAAGATATTTCAGGCCTTAAATGGAATGACTGTTTCAGAAGTTGCAATAAAATTGTTTGAAAATTTTAGTCAAGCAGACACATTTTATCACCAAGGTAAGTGTCCTATTTGGTAGTGTGATTTTTATGATGATGATGATGAAGAAAGAATACACTTTATTTGGAATGAATGGATTCTACACACAGTAATCAATCAAGTTTTCATTCTTCTACCCTAAGGCTGGAACCACAGAGAAGAACATGGAGATGTAGGTAAAGAAAAGAAATGAGAAAGAATTTACCATGGTTATAATATAGCCAGGCAGGGTGCCACATGCCTGTAATGCCAGTACATGGGAGGCGGAGGCAGAAGGATCACAGGTTTGAGGCCAGCCTCAGCAACTTAGTGAGAATGTCAGCAACTTCAGGGGCCGGGTCAGGGACCAGCTGTGGTTTGCAGGAGGCGAGAACCTCAGGATGAAGAAAACACACAGAGCCTCACCCAGAGGAGAATAAACAGCAAACACAACTTTATGCTGCAGACCCTTTCCTTATCTCTAAGTTCTGCACAAAATGGCACACATTCATGTCAGCGTGACGTGTGCATCATGTGCATTACACGTGGCTTAGTCATTGCACACGTGTGTTACACTTTGCTTAATCCTTGTATGCGCGAGATGTGTGCCTCCACTCTTATACAGGAGGTGCATGCACACTGGTGGCCGCGTGGGGGACCACACGCAACTGGGAGTCCTTGGCTGTGCGGGGTCATGCTGTGGTCACCACTACCCTGTATTCCGCCTGGGTCCCAACAGCAACTTGGTGAGACCCTGTTTCAAAATAAAAAATGAAATAGGACTGAGGGTATATCTCAGAGGTAGAATGCCCCTGGTTTTAATTGCAAATTCCGCACACACTCAAAAAGAGATTACAGAGTAGTTCCAGAGACAAATACGACTGTTTGCACGGAAGGGCAGGGCAGTGTTAATGTGAGTCATTGCAGTGTATTTATTGAGTAGATACTCAACATCAGACGCTCTGCTATGCATTTTACCAGCATCATCTCTCATTGGGCCCGCAGCTGCCTTGTGGGGGAGATATTACCATTATCCCTACTTGATAGTGGTGGAACCTGAGACTTGGAGAGTTAAGTGCCCAAACACCCACTTTCATTTCAGAGAGACCTGAGTTTGCTATGACTATCTGCTTTAATTAGGCCAACATGGGTGGCGATAACAGATAGAATCTCAATTTCTATGGTTTAATAAAAAGAAGTTCATTCTTATTCATATTAAGTTCAAAAAAGAGTGTTCCTGATGAATGGGGGCTCTTCTCCCAGCTCAGCGTCAGTGAAACAACTTCTTTCTTCTCCATCTGGCTCCTGGACCAGCCCGCTCATCCGTTGCGCCAGTGGAAGGAGAAAGAACTTGAGCAGTGGGCGGGGGAAATCCTCAAGAGAGAGACTTAGAAATGGTGCACGCTGCTGTTATTCACATTCAAAAGACTTGAAGGTCAAGGGACGCTGGGATATGCGGTGGATCCCAGAGAGATGAGGGAGCGGTCCTGGCGAACAGGTCTCCCCCAGGACGCCTGCCTGACCATGCAGGTAACTCACCCTGTGACTCCAGTCCCCCCGTCCTTAACATGGGCATAGTCACATCTGCCTTATCAGGTGGTTGTTATGACTAAACTCACGACCTACTCCCATGACTGTGACAGGGGATGGTACATTCTTGATTTTCCTAACTGACAGTTCCTGGTTTCAGAAGACCTGGGCTATTTAGGGCTAATTCCGGTCATGTTACGGAAGAGGATGTGATGGAGACTTCAGAATTAAGTGAAGGTAACATCAAGGAGTCCCAGGGAGCCAGGAAATCAACTCTTTGGCATATTTAGGCACAGACACTGGAGTTCAGAAAATGGATTTCAAAGACTTCAAAGAAAATGCAGCTCCCTCCTCCTGCTGTGAATCAGAAGAGGAACTAAAGTGCTTCTAGCATCTCTCAACCCAAGCCAAAGAGTTCTGGAGCCTTCTCCCACAGTGATGCCTTTTCTGATGAAGAACCGAGGTACGCGTGTGCAGCTGGTGGTGGGGAGAGCCAGGCCTGCGACTCACAGCTCTGCCCGCCTTGTGCTGTGCCATGAGGAGCAGCAGGCCTGTGTCACTTCCTGACGCGTGCCGCCTCCAGGGAGCGACACCTCTGACAGCTGGCCCGGGAAGGGCCCTGATGGCACCTGTCAACCAACCCAAGAGCCTGCACTTTCCAGCAGGGGAAACACAATTTCATCGCAGTGATAAGACAGCAGACAATATGTTCAAAATTCACATAGCCTTACATGAGTTCCTTAGATTTCTGAGACAGAGAGATCCGGGTAAGCCAATATAATTCTCATCAAAGCGATCGTTCTAATTAATGGCACATTTTTAGGGTAGTGATAAATGTTGTCATGATTCTGTTTGGTCTGAACACCCTGAGGGCGGTCCTACTTTTCTGTTCATTTCCCCTGAACCACAGTAAATAAGCTTCCCAATTCAGTACTACCTCCTCTTGCTAGAGTTTCTTCTTTCTTTCTTTCTTTCTTTCTTTCTTTCTTTCTTTCTTTCTTTCTTTCTTGGTACTGGATTGAACCCAGGGGCATTCTACCTCCGAGCTACACCCTCAGCCTGATTTTTTATTCTTAATTTTGAAACAGGTTCTCTCTAAGTTGCTGAGGGCCTCACTAAGCAGCTGAGGCTGGCTGTGAACCTGCAATCCTCCTGTCTCAGCCTCCCAAGTACTGGGATGACAAGCGCGTGCCACCACGCCCAGCTAGGGTTTCTTAATTCTGGGTCTCAAAATCAGAAAATATGGAAACTGGGAAGGTCTGAGTGAGCGCTTCTCAAACAAGATGTCAACATAGATTTCATATATTTTTCAAACAGAATCCAAACACTGAGCTTGAAGCGGATGCAAACACCATGGTGACGGGCGGCTCTTGTTTAGACGGCACCAGTGTCTGTGTCAGCAGATAGTTGAAAAGCGACACACTTTCCTCCTGTTAACTCCAGTATCTGCCTGCAAGCCGTCTACTTCCCACAGGTACAGCAGAGCTGGAGAGTCCTCAGCCGCCTTCTGTTCCCTGTATGGTTAAGCACAGTACTGCGCTCAAGAACTAGCTGAATAAGCAGTGGCGTGCGGAATAGATGACACCTGTTCAAAGAGTGGAGCTACACAGGATCTATGAGTTGCTTTTTAGAGCTGGGTGTGGTGGCGCACCCTTGTCATCCCAGTACATGGGAGGCTGAGACAGGAGGATCTGGGTTCTTGGCCAGCCTCAGCTACCTAGTGAGGCCTCTGCAACTTAGTGAGACCCTGTTTCAAAATAAAGAATAAAAAAATGGGGCTGGAGGTGGAGCTTGGAGGTAGAATGCCCCATGGGTTCAATCCCTGGTACTGCAGAAAAAAAAAGAAATATTTAAAAATTTTAATCGACACATAAAATGATACATATTTATGGAGCAAGGTAGGATACATGTACATTTGATACATGTATACAATGTGTATTGGCATTATTTAATTTGATACATGTATACAGTGTGTAATGGCATTATTTACTTCTTTAACCCTCATCTGTACCATCTCTGCCAAGTCTTTTCTTTTCCATATGGGGGATTGAACCCAGGGGCATCCAACCTCCAGGCTATACCCCACCATATGTGTGTATGTGTGTAGACAGCCATATGGCTGTATATATGTACATAATGTGTATATAATGTGTACATACATACACATTATTTTGAAACAGGGTCTCGCTACTTTGCTGAGGCTGGTCTTGAACCTGCAATCCTCCTGTCTCATCTTCCCAAGTGCCCGGGTTACAGGCGTGGCCGCAGCGCCCGACCCTGCCAAGTCCGTTTCTTTTGAACTGTTCACTCCTGCCTTGGGCTCTCGGCTCCAGCCTTGGACGACATCGACTGTGCAAAGTTGGAGAGCTCTCTTTTGTATTAATAAAATGGAGCTCTCTGGATTGTCCACGCAGGTCCACGCAGTGTTCGTGGACCTATCCGTGGGATGGTCCAGAAGGATTCTCTGCGCTTCTATTTCCCTCTGCAAACGGAGGACGGTTGTTACGGATCCCACGTGCATTCTCTTTCCCAGGGAAACAGCCCTGCTCCTTCAGCCACTCCCCATATGAAACGTTTTCACAAGTGCTCTCATTATACCATGGTGTGTAAGAGAAATGGCTGGAACGAAGCAGGGTGCTCCCACGAGCCCAGTGAGCAGAAGGGACTGTCGCTGACTGTCGGGTCCCTGCGCGAGCTCCAACCCTTCTGCGCGTGCAGCCCCATCACACACTGTTCTTCGAGACGCCCTCCTGTCCTCTTGGTTCACACGTAATGTACTCTCGACCCGCAAGCCCTCTCTCTTTTGGCTGGATGAAGCCACATCTTCCCCGTGTCACGTTCTTGCATTTCAATCTTCTTTTTTTAACACAGATGGGAGGTTTTACATTCGGCCCTGTTATTTGTCCTCTTGGGAGATTCGGTTCATCATGTCATTCTGTCAAGAACCTACTGAGCTAGTTCCACGATCCCACATCTTTCTATCGACCATGTGTGAGCGTCAGTGCAAATCAAGCCGCCTTCTATGTCTGCATCCAAGTCTCCGAGTCGATCCACCCCTGAGTAGGCGGAGTCCAGAGCATGGCGGGGAATTTTGAGAATGTTTTCCCCTTGTGCATTGTGTGTGTGTGTGTGTGTGTGGGGTATTATTAAGCCATGCTCCTTTTTCTGGTGTGTTAATCTTCCCCCTTCTCTGTCCTTTGTCCTATTCCAGTTGGGTCTAACTGTAGGGACCTAAAACAACAACCTCCTGATGAGCAGACAGGAACTTGGACTGGGCACACACAGCAGGGTGGCTTTTCTCTGACCGGTGATGTCCGGGTCTCAGCTGGGCAGACACAGACAGCCCTGGGCAACACAGAAAGCTGGGAGTCGAAGTCATCCGCAGGCTTCCTCACTCCCTCACACGTCTGGCGCCTGGGCCGGGGGGGGGGGGGTCTCTCCCAGGCGGGGCTCAGCTGAGGCTGTCGTCTAAACTCTGACGTGTGGCATCTCACAGCATGGGGCTGGTTCCTGAACCAGCATCCTCCGAGACCACATCCGGAGCACCAAGGATGCACAACCTTTCCCGAGCGAGTCAGTCGAACTGGATCCAAGCCTGCCTCATACACCGCCTCTTGCGTGTCAAAGAATTTGGGACGAATTTTTTTAAAACCACATCTCACTGACAAGTGATTGACAGCTTTCCAAATCAATTCAATCTTACACTATGAGAATGCATTTTTATTAGTTTTCTTCCGGGACAGAAGTGATAATAAACACACGACTTACGTATTTGTAATGCTCAATCTGTATAGATTATTTTAGTATGTTAGTTTTGGAGATGTACGGTACTGGGGATTGAACCCAGGGGCATTCTACCTCCGAGCTCCACCCCCAGACCTATTTTTTATTCTTTATTTTGAAGCAGGGTCTCACTAAGTTGCAGAGGACCTCACTAAGTAGCTGAGGCTGGCCACGAACCCGGATCCTTTGGTCTCAGCCTCCCAAGTACTGGGATTACAAGCGTGCGCCACCACGCCCTGCTCAAGATGGGAGAATATTTCAAAAAGCATTGTATTTGACAGCTCGTGTATATTGTAGCACCATGCGATACTCAAAGCTCGAATGAACCTAGCATATAATTCCTGCACTTTGTTAGAGCGTTGGTCCACAGTGGTTTGATCCTCAACTCTGAATATCCTGACTTATCTGGTCCTCATGGTTAGCTGCTGTTAAAAGTCCAGCTGACGTGATTCCCACAGGTGCAGGACACGTACCTCTGTCCAGGAGGCAGCTGAGACCCTCAGCAGCCCTCGGGACTGGTTCCTTGAGAAATGAGACATCAAGAGCCACGGGAGGCTTCTCCCTGCAGGAGCAGCTCCGGACGAGTTAACTAGAAAATAAAAATGCAAGGGAAAAAAAGATCAAGGGCTATTTCCATAGGACACTTAGAGCGAACAGCAGCAGCAGTAAGGCAACACAATCAAGACATCTTTAAAATCTGAAAACAAAATTCTTGCCCACAGTCTCAGGCAAATATGTTTTTAGTGTCGCATGGTATTCTTGCTCAGGAACCTGTTCTAAGAGAGACTGTGGACACACCAGGTGTTGTGATGTCTGACGGCAGCAACAGTGACAGGGTAATGGTTTAATTTTTTTACTTAGTGTTTGTGGTGCTGGGGATTGAACTCAGGGGCTCACGCCACTGAGCTACACTCCCAGCCCTTTTTGTTTGTTTGCTTGTTTGTTATTCTTATTTCTTGAGACAGAGTCTCTCTAAGTTGCTGAGGCTGGCCTTGAACTTGCAATCTCTCCACCCCAGCCTCTCAAGTAAATGGGATTACAGGCATGAGCCACTGTACCCAGCTCGTATAATGGTTTCATTTTTATTTTTATTGGGGGGGGGATACTGGGGATTGAACCCAGGGGAATTCTGCCCCAGCCCTTATTTATTTATTTACTTACTTATTTATTTAATTAATTAATTATTTATTTTATTTTACTTTGAAACAGGGTCTCACTAAGTTGTTGAGGGTCTCAGTAAGTTGTTGATGCTGGCCTTGAACCTACGATCCTCCTGTCCCAGCCTCCCAAGTACTGGGATTGCAAGCATGTGCCACTGCACCCAGCTAGTATGATAGGGTGTGGGCCCTGTGGGCACAGTGACTAGACAGCAGCTCCTAGTGAGCCATTCACTGAGGTGGGCTGTGAATGATAATGGATTAGGGGCAGGCCAGCTCTGTCTGGCCAAAGTTGGAGGTGTGCCTGGCTACATGGCTTGCATGGCAAAAATCCTCATTGTTTTTTTTTTTTTGTGGTACTGGGGATTGAACCCAGGGGCGTTCTACCTCCGCGCTACGCCCCCGGCCCTATTTTTTTATACTTTATTTTGAAACCGGGTCTCACGAAGTTGCGGAGGGCC
>PVJS01011152.1:0-46362 GCA_004027185.1 Glis glis | reverse complement strand
AAAAAAAAAAAAAAAAAAAAAAAAAAAGAAGTATGTATCTGAGTGTGGATCTCAGGTTTGAGGCCAGCCTTGGCAACTTAGCGAGACCCTGTATCAAAATAAAACAAATAAAAGGGCTGGGGATGTAGTTTGGATGTAGAATGCTCCTGGGTTCAATCTTCAGTATCACAAAACAAAACAAAACAGCAACAACAACAAAAAACCAAACAAATTGCATCTCTGAGAAACCTGTCTGGGTACACAGGTGAGCCAGGAGCTCCTTACCAGGCCTGGATGGGAAGGGTGATTATAAACCCCTGCCCACACCTGCTACCAGCCGGGATGCCTAGTTTGGCCCTGCAGGTGTGTTGGGCTGGTGTCTACTCTGATTGGCCAGTGCCTCTGCTGCCCTGGCTGTTAAACCTTATGAATAGCATCCCTGCCCATATCCATTCCACTTACCAAATCTTTTAAGTTCCCAATTCTTACAGATTTCTAATATCCATGCTGTCCTGTCCAGAGATCCAGAGCTGCTTCTTTCCCAACGTGGCTTCCCGCAGTTACCTTCTCCTACTTTCCACTCTCTATGGCCAGAGTTGCCTTCCTAAAATCAATTCCTCCCCTGCTTTAAATTCTCCCTGGATTTCTGTACTTTGCCTGTTACCTGCCCACACCTTCAGCCTCCCTTCCAGCGATTGAGATGGTTATGGTCCTTTGTGTCAGCGCACTGGGCCCTCAGAGCTCAGAAGCCCTGCCCAGCTGCTCTTTTGCATCTCACTCCTACACATCTTAAAGACGTGGCTTAGGCATCCCTTCCTCCAGGATGTCTCCCTTCCCCCCTGCCAGGTGGGGGAAGGCCTGTGCTCTGTGCTGCTTTGCCACCCTCGCTTCTCTTTACCAGCACTCTCCATGGGGGTAGATGTGCCTCCTTGACCTTCTGCCTCCTGCTCTGCTGGAGCTTCTCCACGGCAGGGACTCAGTCTTATTTGGGTTTTGTACTCACAGCAGCCCTGATGGATGGGGCCTAGCATATTACAGGTACTCTCTAAATTTTGTTTTGTTTTAATGAATATAGATATTCCTACAATTCACAGTGTATTTGCAGTGAAGTACAAAATGGTCCTACAGTCTCTTTCTTCCTCCCTCCCCTCCCCTGGTTCCCTCCCTCTGATACCTCACAAACATACACATACCCAAAGGGTTCATGGAGGGTGCTAAGGAAAGTACTTGAAAGCCTCCACTTTGATGTTTTTTATTTCAGGAAGCTACTGGAACAGAGGGTAATTATTGCTGTTAATAGTAATAATTTCCCCATAATCTGGTTACATGTCCTATTTCATTTTAACATCAGAGCAGCTGTCTTTAAACAAGTCTGGACGGGGCTCTGGGACCAGGGCTTCCCGAGACATACTCTCTTTGGTCTAATTACTCCCCTGCTGGAGTGTGTCTGAGAAAGAAGCTGAGGGTGGGGGTTGGAGGAAGTTGTTTCCCATCCCCCCAGTCTTCAGAACACAGAACCATCTAGTGCTTTCACCAGCAACTCCAGGGGGGCACAGGGAAGAGGCAGATGGGGTTTCTGATCTCACCGTCTCCCTTGCTCTTCTACATCCCAGTGAGAGCTTTCTAGATGCAGGGCTACAACACCAAGGAGCGGGGTTCCTTTGCTTTCAATTGGCAGTTGATAATACGGAAAACCAGCAACCATATCGATGCCTTACAGCCTCTAAGACCTCTTTTCCCTGCTAGACCTTGCTTTGCAGGAGGAAATGAGGCCGCTTCAGATGGTTTCATTTTAAAACAAAACACAAGATTCCATGCCCTGTGCATTTGCTAAACATTTACTCAGTCTATAGCTGCTGACTCTCTAGTTCCACATCTGTGCCTGTTCCATATGGCTCCTAGTCTGGGGTTTTCTCTCAGAGCATGTTGTGGCTAATAGCACTCACTCTGCAGCCAGCCAGACTTAGATGCCAATCCCTTCTCGGCCACCACTAGGCTCCAGGACCTCCAAAAGGAAGACCTGTATCTTTCTGTATCTCTGAGTTACAGTTCCTTATTTTTTAATGTGGAGAACAATTTCTATGCTGCATGGTTCATTTGAGGATTAGGCAAGACAACATAGGGCACACACACAGTCAATGGCTGCTTCTGACCCTTATTTACTGGTGGTCTTGGTGGGAGAATCTTAAAGATCTCATTAAATGTACCTGGGTTGAAAATTCAAATTTCAGAAATCCAATGGGGGTGGGAATAATGACTATGTATGAACCATGTATTCCAACTAAAGTGCATCTTTGTCAAATCAAAAAGGCTTGGAGATGACCTGCCGGTCAACGGGTAAACTCATGTGGGAGAGAAAAAGATACCTTTGGCATTTTCCCTTCAGCTCCTTGCACCTAGCTAACAGCTGTTTTCAATATGCTGACCATTTAGGAAAACAGTCAAAAATAATACCTTGGAAATTTTAGTCCCACAGCTATGAAAAGACCTGCAGGAAGAGAGAGGTTGTCTTTAATCGGGTCATTTCATTTGATCCATGGTGGGTTTTATTTTATTTTATTTTTAAATGAAATAAACCTTAAGAAAAATCATTGTTCAACACGCATTTTTATACACACTTCCTGGCTTAAAAAGGGCTGCTTCCATAATCCTAGCAAGTATAGAATATATAAAAACAGCAAATGGAAACATATGCTGGCTACCCTTGGTGATTTCTTTTGCAACCAAAGCTATTTCCAGGAAATATTACAACATTTCAAAGCCATGTGAGGTAGTTTGGGTAGGACACGGGCAGCATCTTCCTTTCACACAATATTGTTAATGTTCTGTGCTACAAATGGAAAAAAAAATCCATACGCATATTCATTTTCTTTAAGTTTTTACCTTATTGTTGTGAAACTATGTGTAATAACAGAAGGAAAAGAAGCTTGGGAATCATAGTTGAAAACAATATCCATATATAAGAGTTTGAGAATAATAATTATTCTCACCCTCTCTACAAGTTATGAGCCAATTGAGAAATAGACACAGAGACACATGGATGAAAGTAAAAGTTCTGGCTTCATTGCTGGTAGCATTTCATGGGGCAACAGAGTTTGCACCTAAGGTCAAATAGACTTCTTACTAATTTTCCCAAGTATAGGACTTTGTATGACACATTAAAAGGGGAGTATGAACAGGCAATACAGAACAGGCAAATGCTTACACAGCCACTGCAAGAAAAATTGCTGTCCCCCAGCATCTAGTCCCAATGGTAAAGACCATACATCGAAGTTCTTAACTCCATCTGGTTTAGAAACATAGACAAATGAAAGTCAACCTCATGGCTCAGCTTCCTTCTCCACTAGGAAGAACTGAGTACAGTGTGGGGAAGATGGGCTACAAGTTGACTCTAAGGCAGGCAGTCTCCTTAGCAAATACATGGAGAGAAAAAAGATGTAACATTGGGTACTGCTAATGATTTTCACACGTCCCTCAGATTTCATGTGTTGGAAACAATATCTGCTATGGTTTGGATAGTTTGAGTGTATACAGTGTGTATGTCAAAGGTTCATAAGCTGGAAGCTTGGTCCCTGGTATGGTTGGGTTGGCAGGTGGTGGGACCCTGAAGATGTATAGCCTAGGGGGAAGTAATCAGGTCATTATATCTCTTAGAAGGGATTGAGGCAGTTATTTTAGGACACCAGTTCGTTTCCAAGAGAGTGGATTGTTATAGAAAGAGTGAGCCTGGACCTTGCATCTCTCTGGCTTCTTGTCTTGCCATGTGACCTCCCTCTTGAAGGTGCTGACTCCATGATGCCATCTGCCATGTTGCGATGCAGTGAACGGGTCCCTCACCAGAAGCCTAACAGATGCAGCCACCTCAACTGGACTTTCAGCCTCCAAAACTGTGAGCTAAATAACCTTCTTTTCTTTATACATTTTGCAGCCTCAGGTGTTTGTTGGAGGTGAGTGGGTGGGTCATGAGGAGTTTCCTTCATGAATAAATTTATCTGCTCATGGATGATTAATGGTTAACGAGTAAATGGATTATTGGGTGGGTGGCTTTGTTATAAAATCAAGCTTTCCCTGGCACCCTTACTCTGTCTCTGTCCATGTCATATCCTCTGCCATATTATGGTTCAGCAAGAAAGCCCTCTCCAGAGGCTAAGCAGGTGCCAGCACCATGCACTTGGGCTTCCCAGCTTTCAGACCATGATCTAAAAAACCTCTCTTCTTTATAAATTACCCAGTATGTGGTAACTCAGTTATAGCAGCAAAAATCAGATTCAGTCAAGTACATTTTTCCCTTTAAGCCTTCTTTTTCCCATTTAATAGATGAAGCACTTGTGTCTTTCCTAAAACTCTTAAACATTAACAATTTAGTCATATTCTGATACTAGCTACCTGGAGTTAGCATCATACTTCACAGGTTTAATGACTCAGTCCCAAAAGACCACCCTCATTTCAGATGTCAGTCACAAGTCCAGGGTCCCAGGCTACTTGTACTTCTGACCAACCTGGCTACAAATTCAGGGATTCCTGTGCCCCTACTCACCACTTGATAATTCACTAGAACATCTCACAGAACTTAGAAAAGTTCTATACTGAACAATGACTATTTTATTATAAAGGATGCAACTCAAGGACCAACAATCAGAAGAGATGCATACAGCAAGGCGCACAGCATGGGTGGCACAGTTTCCATGCCCTCTCCAGCACATGGCCCTCTCCTGCATATAGCTGCTCACCAACCCTGAGGCTCCCAAAACATTGATACTCCAGAGTTTTGAGTGAGCCTTCATTCTATAGGCATGCTTGATTCAATCATTGCACATTGTTGATTGAAATTTGTCTCCAGCCTCACTCTCTTCTCTGAAGCTTGGGGATGGGGCTGAAAATTCCAACCCTGTAATGACATATTATGGCCATACCCTCCCTTCAAACTATCTAAAGGCCCCTCTTGAGTTACCTCATTGGCATAAACTCAGGTATGATAGAAATGGGATTAGTATGAATAGAAAAACACACTCCTAAACTCGGAAATTCTGAGTTTTAAAGCTCTTTCCAGGGAAAAGACAAAAACCTTTATATGTATATATATGTATATATGTATATATATATGTGTATATATATACATATATACACACATATATATAAAAAAACTTATATATAATATATCATATTATATATGTGTATATTATATATGTGCATATATATATATATAATATGATATAATATCATAGTTCTAGAATGAAGAACTTACCAAGCTCTATAGACTCCATTTGAGTTAAGATATATAATAAGCATTTATGAATATTAATTACCTTCCTCTAACTTGCTGATTCAATTTGGAAACTAGAAGCCGGGCATGATGGCATGTATACACCTGTAATACCAGTACTTGGGAGGCTGAGACAGGAGAATTACTGGTTTGAGTCCAGTACATGATAGCTTAACAAGACCTTGTTTAAAAAAAAGAGGGGCCTAGGGGTATAGCTTCGAGGTAGAAAGCCCCTGGGTTCAATCCCCAGTACCAATAAACATACAGACAAACAAAATAAAATGGACTGAGGGTAAAGCTTAGAGGCAGAATACTACTGGGTTCAATCCCCAGTGTGTGTCACACACACACACACACACCCCACACACTGGACACTAGACCTGTTCAGGGGCTAATTTTCATCAATAAATACCTCATTTATTATAGTCCAAGAATAGAATTTATGTTTTGAAATATTTTCTGGTATGACTCCAAAAGCCTGAGAAACAAAAGAATTAACAAATGGGATCACATAAAATTAAAAAAATGTCTGCACAGTAAAGGAAATAATCAACAGAATGAAGAGTCGGTCTATAGAATGGGAGAAAATGTTTGCCAGCTGTTCATCTGACAAAGGATTCATATCTAGAATATTTATTTATTTATTCATTTATTTATTTGTACTAAGAATTGAACCCAGAGGCATTCTACCTCGGAGTTATACCCCCAGCCCCTTTTAATTTTTTTTTTTAAATTTTGAAAAAGGGTCTCACTAAGTTGCTGAAACTGGCCTCAAACCTGTGATCCTCCTGTTTCAGCCTCCCAAGTACTGGTATTATAGGTATAGCACCTGGCTCAGAATATATAAAGAACTAAAAAAATTCCAGGCAATGGAGGTAGGGAAGGAAAAATACAATGTCCTGTGTCTCAAAATGATGATTATCTTATTAGTAATAATTATACTAAGAATGCAATAAACATTACTATTCTGGGTCTGTACAAAACGTTTTGCATGGATAATTTAAGTTATTCTTCAGAACGCCTCATGAAATCGGTGCTATTATCAAAATCCAGGACCCAGAGGGGTGCCATTTCTTGACCGAAGTCACACAGCTACTAAATAGTAGAAATGGAATCTGTTGATCTATGCTCTAACCCCTGCTTCTTCTAAGATAGGATTTTCTGCTTCTACTTCTATTCCCTCCTATTAAAGAGAAGTGGTTTAAATGCCTTTCTCCAGGTGGTGTGCACCTGTGATCCCAGCTATATGGGAGGCTGAGGCAAGAGGATCACTTGAACCCATAGGTTGAGACCAACCTGAGCAACATAGCAAGACTCCATGTCAAAAAACAAAACAAAACAAAACAAATAAATAAAAAACAAAACTGAACAAACAAATACAAAAAAGTGATATCAAAAAACAAAGAAACAAAAAAAGGTGAGAGAGGGCTTTGATGCTTAGAAATCCCCTGTCCCTGTTGTTGTATGTAATATCAATTCTAAAATTAGCAGATAAACTAATGATCGCTGAATCTGGCCAGCTGGTTGGATGATCCGGAGGTTTCTGGCATTGTCTGCAGGCAAGGCATCAAAGCTCTGTCCTCACAAGATTATCTTAGAGACATTGGAGCGAGCCTCCAAGGATGGCGCAGCAGAAACTTTCAGGCACCAAACTGTTGGCAAGGTTGATTAAAGAGAAACCTGGGGTATCCAGGTTTGGGCAGAAGAACTCCTAGAATACTTGTTCAAAGGGAGGAAAACCCCTTGTTTGGGTTTTGGCCAGGAGTTTTACTTTCTGCCTTAAAGCCAAAAAAAAAAAAAAAAAGGGAAAATGTTCTTACAAGTAGTTGGGCAGGAGACAAAAAAATAACCCACCTGCCTAGGCTTTCAAAGAAGACCTCCAAGCAAACTCCACCGAGAGGCACTCTGAGAGTTTTCTTGAACAGAGGCCTTGGAGTCTGGGCAGCCATCGCCCTTGGCTGCACTTAACTTAAAAAACACCAGCAAAGGTTTCTTCTTTCATGTAGACTCATATTTGGTTTGGGCTGTAAGACAAGATGAGAAATGGTTGGGGTGGGCGAGGGAGGGAGGCAGGGAGGTGGGTGGGCATATTTTCATTCTGCCACTCTCTTTGAACTGCAGGCCACGAGCTTCATGAATTCCTCCCCTCTGGGCAATGGAAATAAAATTACCTGCCTGAGGAATTTCAGAGTGAAAAATGAACTCACACCCTGGATGCCAAGATTGGTCTCAACACAAACATTTAGTGGGGGAAAGAGAGGCGATTCTGGGGAAGGGAGCTATAGTGGCGTAGGTGGAAGGGAGCCTGTGTTTGAGAGTTAAGAAACCTGGGTCCTAGTTTTGAGGAGGTCACTTCCGGTCTTGGGGACTCAATTCCTCTCTATTCAAAACACAAATAGGAGAGATGAGGATGGAAAGTGATTTTGCATTTCTGCAGTTGGGAAAAGAGAGGATTCCAAATCCTGGCAGAGCTAGGGAAGGCCTTAGTGGGAGAAATGTGAGCAGAGGGCAAACACTTGGCAGAGGAACACACGGAGCACCTATTTCATTTTATCCTGGGTGGAGAGCAGGCTGTGCGGGGCGGCGAAACTGAAGACCTGATGTCATTGGCAGGTGCACACCCTGCCGGGCACAAGAAGTTGGGTCCTGCCCTTGATTACTAGCATTCTCTGAAAGGGGAGCTGAGACTTCATCTTTATTTTTAGTGTGTGACTTTCTTTAAAGTTAGAAAAAATAGTTGCCTTGATCTGTCTTTTCCGGTCTCCTTTACAACATAAAAAAGGGAGTCAAGAGTATAATCTTGATTTTATTTTCCCTCCTCTCCCTTCTTCCTCTCTCCAACACTACCCATCCTCTAGATGGCAAAAACATAAAAAAATTTAAAAAATAAGTAAAAATGGTGACTTGATTTTTGAATCTAAGGCCTTTGTTGATGCTGATGGTCTAACAGTTTAGAAGAACTGGTCCTGGGGGGCTCTCTGTCCTGCTCAGGTGCCTTACAGGGTCATCAGCTCAGCAGACAGAGACCAGGGTGCAGGTGTCCAGAGTTTGAATCCAGGACTTTTCTTTGATAGCAGCACTTCTCAGACCATCTCAAAAATATTGTTAAAATATTCAGTCTATCATGGGCTAACATACTTGTGAAATTCAATAAAAATGAATTACTGAAGAAATAAAGTGAAAGATAAAAAGACAAAGTACGCACTCCAGTTTTTTATGATTAAATTCAGTAGCCATAAATTGCTCTGTCAGTTCTGTCAAAGGTTTCTAAATGTTTGCTCTCGATATTGAGGACTGGCCCTGGCCCATGGACTATACTTTGGATAACATTGGTATATAGGTCTCATTCCTCCCCATCTCCTCCAACCAGGCACCCCGTGAAAGGCACTCAGCTGGAGCTTGGAGCACAGGCTTTGGTGGCCTCAAGCCTGGGGTCATATGCCAGCTGTCCCCCAGGCTGCTGGTGGGAGCCTGTACCAGGTGCCCGGGGGCCTTGTGTCTTTGATGTTCAGGTTCATCGATTCCAAAGTGGGGAAAATAGCACTGACCTTTTTGGAATGCTTCAGGGAGTAAATGTGGTAGCATGGCACTCCAGAAGTGCTTGGGTTTCTAGTCTGCAGGGAATGGAGCAGGGTAGAAACTCTCACTCTTGAATGTGCCACTCTCCCCTCAGCCTAATTTTTATTTTTTGTCCCCCACCCTCATGGCCAGCTACTTCTCATACCTCTCCTCCCCTGACCATCATCCCTGCCGATGTATCTAGTGGCCTGTGCTCAGGATGTCATGGCTTGTTCCTTCCCCCACTCATTGTAAGCAGCATGAAGGCAGGGACTAGATCCACTTATCCACTGCTACTTGCTATTTCCTAACAAGGTGCGTGGCACAGAGCAGGTAGCCAATAATTATTTGCTTAATAAAAATATAAGGTTCTTGTTAAAAATCTGAGCTTATCAAGGGGGTGAGGAAGCAGTCTTTACTCCAGGACTGACCAGGTGCAGGTCACAGAAAGTCACATATTATCTTCTGTTACCAAGAGCCGGTTGGCAAAGGGAAGACGGAGTTCTCTGTTCAAATGGAATGTGAACTAGCCTGTCTCTCACCAGGACCCTGGGCTTCTGTGAAGCTGAGGAGAATAGGATTGCCTGTCTGTTCTTCCCTGGCCCTAGACAAAGTCCTCACAACTTCATACAGAATTCTGCATTGAGTGGAGGTGCATGGGGAGAGGGCAGAGGGTAGATTGGTACAGAGGAGGGAAAAAGGTAAGATGGTGAGAGTTGATACAGATCATAGACCCATAGGATGTTTAGGCCAATGGGGCTCTTAGAGATCCAGCCTCTTAGAGACATTCTAATGTTATGCTTCACTGGATGGACTCTGGAGCCAGGTGACCTGGTCTCGGATCCAGCTCCAGCCATTCCCAGGTGTGTGACTTTTGGGCTTGTTGGTATTATATACACTTTGTAGGGCCGTAAAGACTAAATGCACAAATATATGTAAAAGGCTGAGATTAATGTTGCGTGCATAGTAAATTTATTTAAGAGTTGACAATTATTTTTTGGGAAAGCTAAGGTCTAGACTTGCATAAGAATGTAGAATGAGGAGGTGACAGAGTCTAGATTATATTCCTATTTTATCACATTTCAGTTTTGCCCCTTCTCTTTTTTTAAAAATTATTTTAGGGCTGAAAAGTAGCTTCTATATCATCTACTTTCATGCTACTATTTAACATACAGCTGTCTCTCTTCCCCACAGGGGGTATGTTCCAAGACCCCCAGTGGATGCCCAAAACTGGAGATAGTACCAAACCCCATAGGGACTATATATTTTTCTTATACATTCATACCTATGACAAGGTTTAATTTATAATTAGGCACAGTAAGAGATTAACAATAATGACTATAAAAGTAATTGCAACAATATACCGAATGAAACTTATTTAAAATTTATGAATTACTTATTTCTGGAATTTCCATTTAATATTTTTGGACAGCAGTTGACCATGGGTAACTGAAACTGTAAAAAGTGATGCCATGGATAAGGAGGGACTACTGTACAGGGAAACTAGCACCCAGAGAGGTTGAGCGAGAGGTTCTAAGTGACCTAGCCAGATAGTGCTGGGGCCAGAATAGAGCACGGTCTTCCTGTCTCTGCTGTCCTCTGGAACATGCAGAGAAGCTCTTTAGCATGAAAGATGGAGATGGCTTAAGAATAAATGTGCATGTGCCACATCATAGAGGACAGAGGTTGCTCTCACATCATGGAAGCCAGAAATCGCTCCCACATCATGGAGGACGGAAGCTGCTCCCACATCATGGAGGGTGGAAGTCACTCCCACATCATGGAGGATGGAAGTCACTCCCACATCATGGAGGACGGAAGCTGCTCCCACATCATGGAGGACGGAAGCTGCTCTCACATAATGGAGGCTGGAAGTCGTTCTCACATCATGGAGGGTGGAAGTCATTCTTACATCATGGAGGACGGAAGCCGCTCCCACATCATGGAGGGTGGAAGTCACTCTTACATCATGGAGGTTGAAAACTGCTCTCACATAATGGGGGCTGGAAGTCACTCTTTCTTTCATCATGGAGGCTGAAAACTGCTCCCACATCATGGAGGGTGGAAGTCACTCCCACATCATGGAAGCTGGAAGATGCTCTCACATCATGGAAGCCGGAAGTCTCGCTCACATCATGGAGGGCGGAAGCCGCTCCCACATCATGGAGGGCGGAAGTCACTCTTACATCATGGAGAACAGATGTCGCTCACACATCATGGCAGATGGAAGTCGCTCTCACATCATGGTGGATGGAAGTTGCTTCCACATCATGGAGGGTGGAAGTTGCTACCACATCATGGTGACTAAAGTCACTCTCACATCATGGAGTCTGGAAGTCACTCTCACATCATGGAGTCTGGAAGTCACTCTCACATCATGGAGTCTGGAAGTCACTCTCACATCATGGCGTACTAAAGCTGCTCTCACATCGTGGAGGCCTGAAGCTCGCCCATCATGGAGGCTAGAAGTCACTCTCACATCATGGATGATGGAAACAACTCCCACATCATGGAGGCCGGAAGTTGCTCTCACATCAGGGCGGACGGAAGTCACTCCAACATCATGGTGGATGGAAGTTGCTCACACATCATGGAGGCTGGAAGTTGCTACCATATTATGGCGGACGGAAGTCACTCTCACATCATGGTGGACGGAGCCGTTCCCTAATCATGGCTGATGGAAGTTGCTTTCAAATCATGGAGGCTGGAAGTCGCTCTCACATCATGGCAGACAGAAGTTGTTCTCACATCATGGCAGATAGAAGTTGCTCTCACATCATGGAGGACAGAAGTTGCTACAACATCATGGAGCCAGAAGTTGCTCCCACATCATGGTGGACGGAAGTCAATCTCACAAGTTGGAGGGTGGAAGTCACTCCCACGTCATGGCGGGCGGAAGTCGCTCCCATATCATGGAGGACGGAAGTCGCTCCCACATCATGGAAGATGGAAGTCACTCTCAAATCATGAAGGCTGGAAGTCCTTCTCACATCATGGTGGATAGAAGCTGCTCTCATATCATGGAGACCTGAAGCTTGCCCACATCATGGAGGCCGGAAGTCGTTCTCACAACTTTTGTTTTAATGGCTCTACAATATTCTATACAATCTCTGTGCTATAGTTATTAAATTGTTTACTATGTTGACATGATTATTTCCCTAGCATTGGTCCTGATATTTCACCATTTTAGATAATGCATGATGAACAACTTTATTCTAAAGCTGAGTTCTGCACACTATAGCATGTGAATCAAATACAGCCTACCTCTTGTTTTTTCAAATAAAGCTTTATTGAAACACAGGTTCCCTATTTGTTTAAGTATTGCCTACAGCAACTGTTTCCCTATAATGGCAGAATTAAATAGTTCAAGTAGAGCCTAGTATTTCGGGCTTTTTTCAGAAAATATTTGCTGATCCCATTCTAAATGAGTGATCTTAGATGCATAAAAATGTTGCTTGTTTTCACAGATTATTTAATACACACACACACATATTCCTTTTACACTAATTTTTTAGAAATGAGGATAAACAATAGCACCTACTTCATAGGTGCAGTTGAGAGGATTAAATGAGCTATTTCATGTAATATGCTTTAGAACAGTGGCTGGTAGTTAGTAAATGCTCTATGCACCTCTATGGACCATTGTTTTAATGTCTCTAAATTGATTATGATACACAGTCAATGTTTCTTTTGAAGAAGGCTGTGAGGAAGAGGGCAAAAGAAAAGATGACAGTCACAAGTCTGGCCCTAAGAAGTTTGTTATATGGAATGGAAGTCATTTTATGTGATTTGTTTTCTGTCCATTTAGCTATGTGATCCTTCTTTAAAATTTTTTTTCAAGATTCAAGGCTTTGTTAAATGCAAATTTCCATTTATCTTACAAAGAACATTTTGTACTAATGCAGGAATATAAATAAGAGAAGACTAGGCTGGGAGCCCAAGACATGGGTTCTAGGCCTGTTTTTCTAATTTTCCACATGACCTTTGGCCAGTGGCCTATTTTTATCATATTTCCAGTTCGTCCTCAGGTTGTCTGAGGGGCTCAGGCTCTCACCATTTCCCTCTGAATGGCTGGGGTAACCTCTCTGCCTTCACTTGGCTCTTGCCAGCCCACACTCTAGGTTCTGAAGGGCACCCTCAAGGACGTCACTCCCTTCCTTATAGTTCCTGTTGCATCTTCATTTTACACATCGCATTTTAACCTCTCTGAGATTCAGTTTCTTATAGGAAGAGGATTAATAACCACAGGCTACAACTGGATGACTGTAAAGGGAGATGAGACCTGCAACCTATTGTTCTACATGCAGGGGATCATCTCTACCTGCACCTCAGCAGAATACGCCCCAAGAACCCTACCCTCTCAAAACTGGGACCAGAAATCCCACTCTTTTCAAAACTCAAAGGCTGGAAGCACTTAAAAAATCTTTTCCCTCCATCCAATCTTTTGCCTAGTGGCCTGGCATGATGCAAATGCTTTCGGCAGGCAGCTGGGATCTTAGTCTGTGCCAGGAGGCTGCTTGCCCAAGGTTGCTTGGCAGCACTTAATCCTCTGAGTAACTACCTCCCACACATCTACTCTTTCAACTTTCAGTCTTTCAAAGAACACTTACGAGTAGACTCGTGTTTCATCTTCAAATATTCCTTGGAAATATGCATGTCATATATTATTCTTCTATGACAGATAAGGAAACTGAGGCCCAGAGAGGTGAAGTTGGATGTTCAGTCTCTCACAGCAATATTGTAGCTCAGGTGAGAGCAAAAGACTTATCTTTTAACTCCTGGCGCTGGGCTTTTTCCTCTACCATTCAAATATTTTTAAATGGCTTTTTGTTTTAAAATTTCCCACACCTGGTGGCCTTAACTCTAAAAATTTTATGTATAAAGTCAGTATTGTGGAGCTGAGAGGGAAATTGGTGGGAAAGAAATCTCACACTAATGGGCCTTGATGCTAGACAGGAACTTTTGAACCAAGAAAAAAAACCCTACAGATGAAATCTCTGCAGAGGGAAAGAAAATAATATTGTGTTTATTAAGAGAGAGAGAAAGAGGGAAAGAGAAAGGAAACTGGGCCATGCTACCAAGGTATTCAATTCCAACATATTAATTTCAAGGAACACAAAGACTGTTTACATGAGAGCTTCTACATGGATATGAGAAATAATATATATTACTGAGGTTCTAGAGACTTGAGACAATTTCTTCTCCTACTCAGTGCCTTGTTTTTTCTTTCATAAAATAAGAGAGTGGATATATCATTTAGTTTAGGGGAAGTTTGGCTGCAGTAACAACTAACCCTTAAATGTTAATGACTTGCAACAACAAAGATTTATTTCTTACTCTCTTAGGTCGGCTATGGCTCTACTCCAAGTCCTTCTTTTTCCTGGATCAGAACAGAAAGACCAGTCCCTCTCTGGGACAAGACAATCTCATGGCAGGCAGGGGAGGGGGGGACATGCAGAACCATTGTTTGTCTATTAAAGCTTTTGCAAGCAAATGACACACACCATTTTCTTTCATATTTTTGGACAAATCAAATCATGTGGACAAGTACAATATCATTGGGACAGAAATTATGATTTTACTCAGGTTCTGGCCCAATAGGAATAAGGAAGAATGATACATATCATGGCAATAAAGCCATCTACCAAAATGAGGTCCAACTATTTCCTGAACATTATATTTGGGTGTCTCACCTTAAAGTCAACATGTCTGCTATGGTTTGAGTATGTCCTTCAAGTTAATACACTGGAAATTTCTTCTAAAATGCAATGTTATTACAAGGAGAGGCCTAAAAAGATGTGGTTTGATCACCAGGGCTCTGTCTTCATGAATGGATCAATGTCATTTTTGCAGGAGTGGGCTAGTTATCTTGAGAGTGGGCTTGTTATAAAAGTGAGTTTGGCCTCCTCTTTGTCCGCTTGCCCTTCTGTCTTCTGCCATGGAATGATGCAGCAGGAAGGCCCTCACCAGATATTGGCACCTTGATCTTGGACTTCCCAGTCTCCAGAACTGTGAGCCAAATAAACTTCTATTGTTTATAAATTACCCAGTATGTGATATGCTATTTTAGCAACATGAGATGGACTAAGTCAAAGACAATGTCCAAAATGGAACTCATAACCTTTGCTCCTCAAATGTACCCCTCTTTCTACATCTCTTCTCCATAGAAATGATACCACCACCTATCTACCATTTCACTCAAACCAGAACTGAGGGGTTATCCTAGACTATTCCTCCTTGATCTCACCTCCTGCATCCAGTTAACTAAGTCCTGTGGGTTCTACTTCTGAATGACCTCCCACATGAACACATGAATCCCTTCTTTATATTTCTTTATCATTGTCATAATCCAGGCCGAGGCTGATGAAGGCCTGATCCATTACAGTAGTTTTCTCATGGATCGTCACCACTAGTCTCTGACATCCAGTGTAGGGTATGTATTTTAGGGAAAGAAGGGCATTGTGGAACCCAGAAGTTATCCTAAGGCCTATCAATTTTTCCTGAATAAATGGTCTGTACACTTGTCATTCAATGTATCTTTCTCTCTCTTTCACTTCTTGCAAAGAGGAAGCGATAGATTCAACTACATTTAAGGAGAGTTGACAAGCCAGACGCAGTGATGCTCACCTGAAATTCCACTTACTTGGGAGTCAGAGGCAGGAGGGTTATGAGTTCAAGGCTAGCCTGGGCAACTTAATGAGACTCTGTCTCAAAATAAACAATAGAAAGGGCTAGGGATGTAGCTCAATGATAGGGTACTTGCCTTGCATACACACACATGCACACACACACACACACACACACACACACCACACACACACACACACACACACACTTGACATATTCTCCCACCCAATATCAGTAAATTCTTCAGTCCTGCACTTTAAGGATTGCAAACAAGGATGATAAGAAATGCAAGTTCTTTTGCAAGGTAGGACCTCCCATTATGTGAAGCCACACATATGAAGGGTCTGTTCCGCCTAGAACTTTGCCCACTTGAAATGAGGAATTTGGGTCAGTCTGTTCACTGCTGCTTCTTTCTATATCTGTTCACTGACCTGCTGGGTTCTAGGATCTCTAAAGGGAAAAGTAGAGCAAGAAAGACTGGCAAGGAATAGGGCCTCAGCTAGAAATGGCGGGCCTAGGAGCAATGTAACTCCTGCAGCCTCTCCAGATGTTGGTCACGTGAAATTAGATAGAATTACAGCAAGAAGGGAACTCTGTTATGAGGAAATCTCTCCCCTACCTGTAAAGGTGAAGTATTGCGGTCCCTAGGTTATAGGAAAGAACCCAGGACCCCTGTGTAATAGTGCAGTACTCTTTATACAGTGACCATCTGTGCAGTGGTGCTAGAGCATGCTTAAGGAGAGCCATAAGCCTGTGTACCTGACCATTTTTGTGCATTTTCTTCAGCCTTACCACCATTTGGTCTATTTGAAAAAAACATTGTAGATACTTCTAGAACTTTCCACTGGCATACTTGCACTTGATGTGAAAGCCAGATGGGCAACGTTGTTGGGTGTGGGCTGGCCTCTGGGTTAGAAGACCTGTGGCCAGACTCTGGCTCTAAAACTCACTTGCTGTGACCTTAGGCTGCTTCTTCTCTCTGAGCCTCAGTTTCCTCACTTAGAAAATGGGTGTGGTAATAATACATACCTCTCAGACTGTTTCTTGTAAAACTTAAACAAAAAGTATGTGAAGTTGTCAGGCACTGAATTTAATAATTCCATTTTTTTTCACACTTCTACTGAAGTGCCCGATTAATGCAAGGTACCAGAGTAGCAAAGATTGCCAATGTCACCCAGCAAGCAGGGGCCACGGGGAACTCAGTAAATGCAGAGTGATGGAAAACCAGCTATAGAAGGTCGTACAAGGCAAAGGTGTAAGGGAGGGAGCGATCAATTCTTTCTAGATAGTCATAGGCCCTCCAGAGGAGGCAATACTGGGAAAAGAGTTTTGAAAGATGAAACAGAACTCTCTAGGTGAGAAACTGGGGTAATTTGTAGGGAAATAAAATACTGTGCACAAATGCATGAAGGCGTGAACATGTATTGTTTTGGGAAAACTAAAGTAAGTAATTTAATATAACTAGATCATAAAATAGAAGCAGGGGTGGGGAATGGTTGGGGTAAGAAATGAGAATAGAGAGTTTGGTCCAGGCCAGATCACAAGGCCGCTGGAGTGAGACTAAGGAGTAGGAATTCACCCTCAGCCAGAGCTCACAGGCTGTTGGAGTTATCAAGTGCTGGTGGCTTGGAGTGGTCCCAAAAATGTGTTTTGCTTGATTGACATGGGGTCTTAATTTAGGCGAGGCATGCACTCTTCAATTCTACTTTCTGCTGTCTTCCCAGCCCTGACTCTCTCCAGCTACTTCACTTGTCTTTATTCCTTGCCTGGATTGTGAAGGTTGAGAGGCTTGAAGCAGAGCACTGACGAAGGTGGATTTGAGTTTTAGATTGATGGATATAGCTGGATACCATGTGGATTATAGGCAGAAACACTGGCAGCCAAGAATCCCATTAAGAGACAGTTGCAGTGATCCAGTTGGGAGATGACGAGATCCTGATCTCAGGTAGTAGAGGGTATGGAGAGAGGGGGACGAATCTAAGAATTATTGGGAAGGCAGAATCCACAGGACTGGGTAATAAATTAAGGTAAGGAGGATAAGAGAGAAGGGATATCACACTAAAGGGTTCGTGAGGGCAGACTGTCTCCTGACTGATGTCCCAGGTGTTCTGCCAGTGCCCGATACGATATAGAGCCTTAATAAATAATATTTGAATAAACAAATAATTGAAAAAGGCGTTTCAGATGGTGGCCAGATTCCTAACTTAAAAGAAGATGCATAGTAGGTGTTCAATAGCTCTTAGCTGAATGTGAGCAACACAATGTTAAAAACAATGAAGTCTGGCTCCTATTTCAAGCTTAAAACCAATCCTCACGATCCAGATAGCCCTTAGGAGTCCACTGAAGGAACTTGGCTGGCTCCTGAGAAGCATAAATTAGAGGTACTTGTTAAGGGGGAGGCTGTCTAGCATTTCCCTAGGAGACCGAGGCCAAGGAAGTGAAAACACTGAGTTCCTTGACTTTTGGAGATAAAAGTTAGAGGACATCCAAATCTGGTACAGCTAGGAGGCCAGTGCCGCCTTCTTGCTTAGCTCTCTCACCACTGAAGCAATAACAAAGATATTACCAACAAAATAAACAAGTGCTCCACGGATTGAAGAGATAATAATTTCACTGACCAAATATTAAAATATCAAAGGTCCAGGAAAGGATACAGTTATGGGCCTTTGATGTACCATAAAGGCCCATTTCATGCACCGGTCGGGAGTATTTCAGGGCAAAGATGGAATGATATTTTATGTCACCTCCGAGGCATAAAGGGCACTTTATGAGTCCAAGGAAGCCAACTTCTTAAATGGCCAGAGACTGGCAGGTTACTAGTTTGAAATCTAAACACCAACTCAGATTCCAAAACAAAATCACTCCCAGGGCCCCTTGTCCAGGAAAGGTTTGCTCAGGTTGTCAGAGGCAATAGAGTGGGAGGTCTGCTCTGGGGCCAGGCAGATGGAATCGCTATGGCTCTAGGCACCGTTGGGACCAGGACTCAGAGTGCCTAGATTAGCTGTGCCCAGGCTTACCAAGTCATGAGAGCCAGAGAAGGACCTCCAGCCTGGAAGACTGAGAATACACAGATGGAAGTTCTAGGTTCTCAGTAAGTCCTTCCTGGGCGTACAGAGGTTAAAGAGATTCGGGCCGGGCATGATGGCGCACGCTTGTAATCCCAGTACTTTGGGAGGCGGAGACCGGAGGATCCGGGTTCGCGGCTAGCCTCAGCTCTCTCTCTCTCTCTCTCTCTCCCTGTCTCTCTTTCTCTCTCTACCTAGTGAGGCCCTCCGCAACTTCGTGAGACCCGGTTTCAAAAAAAAAAAGCATAAAAAAATAGGGCCGAGGGTGTAGCGCAGAGGTAGAACGCCCCTGGGTTCAATCCCCGGCACCTCAAAAAAAAAAAAAAAAAAAAAGAGAGATTCGCCTCCCTCAGATTGCTGCTTAAATGTTTCTCCCTCAGAAGAAACCATGATACTCTGGTCCCTTGCCTTTTGATTTGTCTTCATTGATATTATATGATAGGATATCAAGAAGGGATGCACGCTGTTTGTTTCTTTATTGTCTCTTTTGCTTTTCGATGGTAAGCTCCACTTGGACGTGGCTGTAGATTTTTCTCTGCAGTAGAATATTACCTGATAGGGGCTTGTAAACAACTGTCGAATGAATGAATGAATGAATGCCCCTGAATTGTGCTGATTTGTGCTAGATGATTCAAACCTGGTCCCTCCCCTTCTAGTGTTCAAGGTCTGTAGGGAGTCAGACCCATGTTGTACTGAAAAGCTTAACATCAATGCAGAGCAATGTGCAGGATGCTGTGGAGTGCCAAGAAAGCCCCACAGCAAGCTTGTTGGAGGAGGACAGGAAACGACCTCCGGGAGATCTGAAGGGCAGTAGGAGTTAGCCAGAAGAGGGTGTAGGGAGGGTGTAGGGAGGGTTTCCATGCAGAAGAAGTGGCTTGAGCCAGGTCACAGCACAGCCCATAATGTGACCGAGCAAAGATGGGTTGAATAAACGAATAAATGAATGGAGACATCAGTATTTACAATAATTTATTTTTGTAATTATTTCATTCAAAAATCCAGTCAAAAAAGTACCTTCCCAAAAATGTGTCATTTTACTGAATTGTGTGTTGGCCTATTTTGTTTTTCTCTAAGAAAATGTAAACATTCCCAGGAACAGAGTAGGTTGACATAGGAACCTGGAAACAAAACAAAACAAGACAAAAAATAGATGATACAGAATTGCTTCCTCCTGTAAACAGGATTTTGTATAAAAGAAGGACTTCAGGGATCACCTTGTGAGGTATGATGGAAGGCACCCAGGATTTGAAATTGGAAGGCTCAAATACTGCATCAACCTTCACAAGCCATTTCAAGCCTGTCAGTTATAATTTCTGAGCTGTGAGAACCAAACGAAAGTACTTTATAAGCCAACAAGTGATGGACAAATAAGAGTAATCTATTATTAGTATTCCCAGTTTATCATTTCAATTTATTTGCTTTAAACTGACAGAGGAAGGTTCTCTCCCTTTTAATGTATAGTCCTATGAGGGTTTTGTCTTGTTTGGGTACTAGGGATTGAACCCAGGGCCATTCTACCTCCCAGCTACACCCCCAGCCCTATTTTATTTTATTTTTTAAATTTTGAAACAGGGTCTCGCTAAGTTGCTGAGGGTTTCACTAAGTTGCTGAGGCTAGCCTCGAATCTGTGATCCTCCTGTCTCAGCCTCCCAAGTACTTTGATTACAGGCATGTACCACCTAGTTGTGCCCAGCTAGTCCTATGAGTTTTAGGGTATGTATAGATTTAGATAACTACCACCGCAATTAGGGTATGGAAGAGTTCCATCATCCCCCCCAAACTCCTTTGATATTGCCCATTTGTAGTTGTTCTTTCCCCACATCCCTCACTCCTGACAACCAGTGATCTGCCCTCTGTCACGATAGTTTTGTCTTTTTGTGAATAGAGAATGGCAGATAACTGGACTTTAGACAGTACACAGCCTTTCAAGGCTGGTTTCTTTCACCCAGCATGATGTCTGTGGCATCATCCAAGTTGTCATATGTGTGAACAGTTTATTCTTTTTTATTGCCAAGTACTATTTCACTGCATGGATATACAACAATTTATTTGGTCTAATTACTTTTTCCCCTTCTAACTTGTCTAGGATAATCTATAACAAACACCAGGGAAGTAAAATAATTCACCTAACGAAGGACATATGAGTTATTTACACTTTTTAGTGATTACCAAGAAAGCTACTATAAATATCTGTGTCCAGGTTTTTGCATGAATATATGTTTTCATTTCTTTAGGGTAGATGCCCCAGTGGAATTGGTATATCACATGTCAAATATCTGGTTTGCTTTATAAACAAAAAATGCCAAACTGTTCTCCTGGGTGGCCGTACCATTTTGCATTCCCAGCAGTTCAATTTAGTTTAGCATGGAGGGAATGTGAGGCCCAGAGAAGCGAAATGATTTCCCGTGGATCACAAAGCAAATGAGGAAATGTGGCAAAGAGTCCTAGGGCATAGTTGTCTCTCATTCCAACAGCCTTGACCCTGTTCATCTCATCGAATCCTCAAGATAACTTTGAGGTGAGATCTACGTGCTGGCTCCCATTTTAGAGGTTGAAGAGACAGGTGGGGAAACAGGGGCAGGGACCTGCCCAAGGTCACACAGCCCATAGGAGGTGGATGGAGTTCAGCTCCAAGCTTAGCGTTCCTCCCACTGAGCATGTTTCCTTGGGATTACTGAAAGTTAGAGCCAGACGTTCATTTTAAGTGAATCAACATTTCCACCCTCGTGCTATGCTACGTTAGAGGGGAAAAATTTCCATGCTTTCATAGCGTGAACTGTATGTTTATTAATAACCATTCCTCAATTGCTTCAATTTTCACATTATTAAAAAGCTAAAGCTTGGCTCACTTGTCATTTTCTGCTCCTGCTTGGAATATATATTTTTTTTAAACTGGGGCTGGGACTGAGAAGTGAAAAGAAGGATTTAGCTCTGCTGCCCACTGAGCTCACCAGGCAATTCCATGCCCCAGGCCTCTTTCCTGTTGGCAAAAAGGAGCAGTTCAATACCTCGCCGGGGGCAGGGAGACAATTTGAGAGGGCAGGAGACCCACTCTGCTTCCATGTCCCAGGAGTGTCCCATATCCAATTTCATTGCTAAAAGGTGTTGGAGATGATTTTTTTTTTTAGCTTATGGCTGCTTGTGTTAGAAGGGAAAAACTGACGGATCATTTTCAGAATTCAGCTTTTATGAGAGGCCCTGGGTCTCTCGCAGGCTAAAGCTCCCTCTTTAACCCCTGCAGGCAAGTGAGGAAATGAAAGGAAGCCAGGTAGGAAAGGAAGAAGGAAAAACAGAAAGAAAATAATGGAAGAAGGAGAAAGGGAAGACAACAAAAAGAAATGAAGGTGAGAGGGAAGCAACTAGAGAGAGAGAAAGAGGGGAAAAGTGAAAGAAAAACAAAATAAAACAAAACAAAAAAAAAAAACCAGACTCTAAGTAGTTTATTTTGCTTCCCTGGTGTTTGTTATAGATCATCCTAGGCTAGCTGGAAGGAGACATCATAGTAATTAGACCAAGCTAATTAGATCTTCATTTGATTTTATATTTGTTTGTTTGACTACTTAGTTTGTAACTTGGCAGGGAGCTTTATCATATATACTTTGCTAACTGGTTTATCTAAACTGAGATTGAGCATGAACAAAAAAGTAACATTGGATTTGCTGCTTCAGACCACACAAAGAGAGAAGAAAGCCCTGTCAAGTAAACATTGATGTCCAGGTATGCAGCATGTCTGACAGGGAGACCTCAAGGGCCCCTGGAGTCCCAGGGACAGCAGAATTGATGAACATTGGCTGGTGCTGAGAGGACATAGGTGAGACCCCAGGGGCAGCATGGCACCCTTCTAAGAATTTGGAGTTTTCAGTTAGACAAATAAGAATTGAATCATTGGCTTGCTGACTTACTATTTTTTGTTCTCTTTGAACCTCAGTCTTCCCACTTGTAAAATGGGATGATGGTGCTTACCCTTATAGGGCAGAGGCAAGGGCTGGATGGAATAGGGAAGATGCTTAATGTTAGATATGCCTTCTGGGAAGGGCTCTATGCCCCATCCCCCCTCACCTGCGAAACCACATCTGGGAAATTCGGACAGACACATTCATAGTGCCGAAGAGGCCTGACAGAGGTTGTGGGCTGCATCCCAACTCTTATTCATCTTGGTGCCCATTAGGATCCAACTCTGGGACTTGAGAGAGCCACCTTTTCTTCCTGGATTTCAGAGTAATGACTTGCAATGTGAGCTGTACAGTCCCCATAACCTGAACGCTCTCATTTTGGAGTTCCTGATTGGGGTACCCTTGCTGTGTCTGCCTCTCTGACCCATCTTCACTGGGTCTCTAGCTTCAGCTGAGTCATCGTCTTCTTGACATCTCTTCTCCAGACATTGGGGCTTTGTACCCTGCATGGATGCTTGTCGGGCAATCTCTAGGGTCTTTCTTGAAGACTCCGTTGTGCCCTTCTGTATCTATCAACTTATTTGCCTGTTGGGATGCAAGCTCCTGCAGTTCAGGAATTTGACTTCCATCTCTGGGTCTCCAGTTCTTAACAGAATTTCTAGCTGTGTGACTCTGGTCAAGTTGCCGAACCTCTTGTAGGCTCAATTTCCTTATCTGTAATATGAGAATAATGACAGTACTTTAGCGGGTCTAAGGGTTAATTGGCTAAATACTGTGCAAAGCTCTTAGTACTCTACCTGGTACATAGTAAATGCTCAATATATATTAGCTATCATATATGTTACTTTGAATGATCAAATGAATTAATGCACATGTGAATAAAACATGTTTCCTACAATTAAAGAGTTTGGTTTAGTGGGGGAAATGTGTGTAAACAGCTCCAATGAAACAATGTGATATTAAAGTCAAAATTCATTTTTTAAGAACATGTAATAACAATAGAAAAGAGAGATTCATTTTAATCAGACCATTAAAGTAAGGAGAAAAAGCCAGGAAACTTGAAGTTGGTGTGGTGTGCGTGTGTGTGCGTGTGTGTGTAGGAGAGGATGTAGTGAGAGCAAGGGAAGAAAAGATAGAATCTGTACATAATGCCAAGGACTTAGGCTACAAGAATCTGTGAATAAGAATTTTCCAATTTGTTGTGAGTTTTCTAGCTACCAAAGCAGAAAGTTAGGGCAATTTTATGTTAAAAGTCTTTGATCCTAGCAGTAAGATACTATCCTAGCAGAGAGATCCCCCCGCCCCCGGGGAGAGCTGTTGGGTTGGCATTATGGGAGGGGGAATTCTTTATTGGGAAAGACTATCCCACATGGTGCAGGGCATGGAGCTTCCCTGACCTCTGCCTGCTAAATGCCATCTGTGTTCTCTAGTCATTGTGACAAAAAAAAAAAAAAAAAAGAAAAGAAAAGAAAAAGAAAGAAAGAAGGAAGGAAAAGAAAAAGTCTTCACACTTCTACAAATGCCCCCTAGGGGGCGGCGCTGCCCCCAGTTGAGAACCACTGAACCGGACCCACTTGGTTTCAACAGAACAGGATGTCAAGAATCAGACAATACCTGGCTGTCCAGGATTACACAGAACAGTAGTGTCAAAACCAGGCCTGGCCTCAGATTTCTCAACTCTGGTTTGATTTCTATTAATGCTCCCTTTTCCAGTGATTTTTTTGTTTGCTTTATTTTAAATATATGGTTGATTTTTATTATATCAACCATGTACTGAAGCAAACCCACCCTTTGCATTTGAAGATTGTACTTTAATTTTCCAATCTGTAAACCATTATCTTGAATGAGGAGACACGGAGAAAAGTTTTCCCAATTATCTCGTGGCAGAAACCCGAGGGCTTCGGTGCTGTTGAAAGTTCGAGAGCTCTGAGTGAGAGGTCAGCATGCCTGATTCCCTTCACCTAGACTGTGCCAGCATGGTTTCCTGAGATTTCTCCAAGCCAGACGGTCTGACCCAATGATTCTAAGAACTTAGGAAAGCCTCAGGCCTCCCCTTTTTGGCTGCATTTCTCTAGGGATTCTGATGGGAGTAGATGGACATCTCAATCTGTGTGATTGTTATCATAGTTCAGTGTTGAGAGACTCCTTGCAGATGCTCTGGGAGCTAAAGAGGAGCCAGATGTTATCTGGTTCTCCTTTGTCAGTGGAAGGATCACCTGGCACTTTGCAGGGAAGAACTCTGCATTTATAACTGGAAGCCGACCTAAGCTTTTGGGCCTCTACAGCTTAAGTTCATGCGAGCTTGGTCAAACGCAATTCTCCTCTCTACTTGAGTCTTGCTCTGAGAGTACTGAGGTCACATGATCATTGGGGCAATTGCCTCAGACATTATAGGGAAAATTCTTTGCCTGTAAGGCAGCATACAGTGACAGGGAACACGAGTGCTTACCAAAGACCTGGCTTGCTTTCTTCATAGCTAAACCTCATCCCAGCCTCCTCTCACCCTTATGGTGGAGCCGATGGATAGTGGGTAGAATTGACCTATTTTCTTTTACATGATCCCTTACCCTGTCTTTCTCCTCTGTGGCAGCTTTGGAGGTCACATGTTGGAGACAGTAATGCCGTAAGATGGGAGGAATCTGGGTTCTGAATCACCTGGAAGGAGGGTGCCTGCTGAACTTGATTGTACCATGGAGTGACCAAGAAGCAACTCTCAAAGTTGAACTCTCAAATAAACTCTTAACAATAAAGTTGTGCTCGCTATAGATACAGGCATTAGTCTATCCTGGCTAATGCAATGCTAAGAAAACTTGGTAGACTATGAAAAATGCAAATGAATGAGTATTGCTTTCTTCCTCCCCCAGATGACCCCATCCTGGCCCTGCCAGTGTGGAATTATACGTTAATGTGATAAAACTGGATGACTTGGGCAGAGAAAGGCATCACAGATGGGGAATGGGCTGGAAAGGAGAATGAGGTGCATCATATAATGTGTAGCAAAGGATGTAAGCCATGCGCCAAGGTCATACAGAGAAGATTTACAGTCTGAGTCCATAAATAATCCCTGGATGGTGGAGTCTTTTAAATACCAGTGGCACTGGATGCAGCAATAGGAGAGAAAGCCCATTGTTCTTTGAAACTCTGTTCTTATAAATTTTGCAGGATTGGGTTTACATTTGCTTTTTTTCCTTTTATCTTTCTTCCCCTCCTCCTCTTTCACTTTCTCCTGCTTCCCTTCTTTCCCTCCAGTACTGATTTGCTGCTACTGACAACTGCTTTCTCATTTTTTTTTTTTTTTGCGGTACTGGGGATTGAACCCAGGGGCGTTCTATCTCCGTGCTACATCCCCGGCCCTATTTTTACTTTATTTTGAAACCGGGTCTCAGAAAGTTGCGGAGGGCCTCACTAAGTAGAGAGAGAGAGAGAGAGAGAGAGAGAGAGAGAGCTGAGGCTGGCCGCGAACCTGGATCCTCCGGTCTCCGCCTCCCAAAGTACTGAGATTACAAGCGTGCGCCACCACGCCCGGCCCCCTGCTTTCTCATTTTTAAAGAACTTTTGCTTCCTTCATTTTTTAAAAGGTACATGTTTTGTTTTTAAGTTTCAAACCAACTTATTTTTGTGTATTTTTCCATCTTTTATTTAGCTTCAGCCCATACTGGAGGGAGAGAACTGTGTCACTTTTTGATTAAATGATCTTTGTGACCTAATAACAACACTGATAACAGACCAAAGGGTTTATAAATTCAAGAGAGTGTCAGACGCCGTAATTTTTAACTACTATCACATACAGTTGAGGTCACTGTAGAAAGCAATTTGGAGAAATTTGGGGGGAAAAAGAAGCTGAAGACAACTAGGCTCTTTCCAACACTTTGTAATCTTTAGGATAATTACACATTTCAAGTTTTCGGGGACAAAATCATTAACTCTGACATTCCAATCAACCTTGAAATTAATTCCAATCTGAAACTTCAGTCACTGAGCAGATTTTCTTTCTTTCTTTTTTTTTTTTTTTGATGTGTAATCATATGCTCTTTTTCTTCAAGTAGCAAATTAAGGGCATGATTTGGAATCATATGGAGAGTGTTACCATAGCATTTTATTCCCAAGGTGGCCTTAATTATAATTACAGGGCCACGATTACAGAGACATATAGAGATTTCACCTATATTAGGCCTACTTCCTCCCTTCCCCTTATTACATACAAGGTTGACTCTTTTGACGAGAAACCATCACACTCCAAGTTCTTAGCACAGTGCCCAGAAAAGGCTTTGCAAAGGGTCCAGCAATGTTATGTTCTCAGCCACCCTGTGGCACGGGTGTCACTCCAGCCCTGCAGAGATGAGATTGCAGTTTGGGATTTCAAAGTGGTAGAGCCAGAGATTTGATTCCTGGTGTCTGATTCCAAAACTTTCTCTTTTCACTTGTGAGCCCAGAAATTCTTTCTATTCACTATTGCTTTGGTTAGCTGAAATTGACACCAATGCTTTTCTTTTCTGGTGAAAGACAAAAGTTTGAAGGGGATAAAACTCTAGATAAAAGAACACAGTCAGGTACGTTTTTATTTTCCATTGAGAAAGCATCTCATGGTTTTATTCATTCATTCCTTCATTCCCAGTGGCCTGCCATCTTCATTCTCGCATGACTATAACTACAGGTTTTACTTTTTCTTCTTGCTAAATCTCCCACTATATGTTTGTAAGGCCTCGAGGGAAGAGGAGCTTCACATGCTCTTTTCTGCCCGGTGCTGAGCCCGATGTCTGACATCAGGAGGGTGCTCACATTCTGAGAACTTTACTATGTGATTACTCTCTAGCTATATTAAACTAGTGCTTTCCATGTCTAGTCATCCAAGATCAATAAGACCTCAGACCACAGAATGCAGTTGAAGAGATAATATTAAAACTGGTAGCCAACAGTTAGACAGGATACTGACAGCCAAGGTACCAGTGGGTATTTGGGCTTCTCTGACACGGCCACAGGTCTTCCTTATTGCTCCAGGATGTGTGTGAGAGGGCTCTTCCGGGTATTCCCTGTTTGTATTCCCTTCAGATACGCTCTCTGCTCTTCCCAGACTGCATCTGTGCCCCAGAGTCTGACCTCTGTGCAATGTATCACACAGGTTTTTTTGTTCTGTCCCCACCAGTCAAGTTTGGCCAGCAAGTGCTAGAAGGATGCTGGTGGGCAGGAAAGAGGGAAGTGTGAATACTCAGTGTTTCTGCTCCTTCCCTGCCTGTCCGTGCTTTTGGCGGTGACTATGTCCTTCTGTAACAGCAGGTGTTATCAGGCAGTCCCTCTTCTCCATCTCCCAGACTCATGGGTCAATGATGGTCCCTCTCCTTAACCATTGTGCAGGAATAGCTTTAGCTCTTTTTAGTCTCTGGGCATGTTACTATCCCGTATTAGTTTCCCTAACACTATCCACGCCTCTGTAAATGATCTCTTCATTAAGTTTTCTGAAAACATGGTGAGTATTCCATTTCTTGTGAAGACATTGACTGAAAGAGGGGGTCTTGGGCTGTGTAATTGCAGATTATGTGTTAACATGGGTCGACCAAAAGAGCTCTCTGCTGAAACCAGGGACATATCTGCCCAAGTGATGGGACGTATGTGAGCAGACTAAATGGCTGCATTATAGTTCTAAAGCCCACACCCCATTATTCACTCACTCTTTCATTCATGTTTGTTCAGTTTGTCAATTAATTTTTTTTTGGTGGCTACTCTGTTAGGTCATCTTCCAAACTGAAGTTAGATCACTAATAAAACCTAACAAAAATAGCTGGTTGATTGGAGTTCACACTCCAGTGAGAGAAGACAGGTATTTTGTTTGTTTATTAACTCAGGTAGAGATTTAAACTATAAAGTAGAAGAGACAGTGTATATTGTATAGCCTTATGTTTGCTTAAAATTTAGTTGGGCATGGTGGTGCACACCTGTAGTCCCAGCATGTGGGAGGCTGAAACAGGAGGATCACAGGTTTGAGGCCAGCCTCAGCAACTTAGTGGGACCCTCAGCAACTTAGCAAGATCCTGTTCCAAAATAAAATGTAAAAAGACTCGGAGGTAGAATGCCCCTAGGTTCAATCCCCAATACAAAAACAAAACAAAAAGCCCCACAGAACAAATGTTTCTTCTCAGTATTTGAGTCACTAAATCACAACTCTACAAGGGGTAAAGGCTTATGGTTCTTTTTCTTGCTGTAGTAAAGTGTATTGGATTCTATCTTAGATTGCCAATAGTAATCCTAACAAATTTAATCTATGTCAAAGCCTAATGATGTATGGTTCTTTCCATGAATGAAATCAAGTTTTCACTAAATCATAGAGTGAATTCGACATGGGCCATTGCTCAGCTTTAGAAACCGACTCACATTTTATACTCAGTGTCAGATCCAGCCAACAGACACCATACATGGGAAGGAAGAGCCTGATATAGCACCTGGCACATTCTACATGGTGAACATTTATTATGTAATACTTCAACCTACAAAGTAGGTGAGGATGATTTTCTTATGGATGACAAAAACGAGGCTCAAGAAGATTCAGAAAAAAAAAGATGCAAAAAAAGCTTTGAAATAAGATAGATGAGACAGATAATGCTAATACACACCCATGGGCACCTGTGTTCAACTTCCTATACACATCATGAAATGACATTTTTTTTTGTTCCCACACAAGTTAGCATCTTAGTATATAAATGAGTGAAAATGTTAGAGGATTATCTTTGAATCCTCTTTAAGTCATAAAAATGTATAATATGCAATCGCTCTGTGTGTGTGTGTGTGTGTGTGTGTGTGTGTTGTACTAGGAACTGAACCCAGCGGTGCTGTATCTCTGCACTACACCGCAGTCCCTTTTTTAAAAGGAACTATTTTTAAACAGGGTCTCACTAAGTTGCCAAGGTTGGCTTCAAACTTGTGATCCTCCTGTCTCAGCCTCCCAAGTACTGGGATTACAGGCATGTGTCATCGTGCCTGGCTACAATCACTGTTTTTTTTTCATTAGTACTTGTAACAAATTACCCAAAATGAGCCCCACGGCTGATCACAAACATAAGTGTGTAGTGGCACCACTGAAGAGAAATATTGCTAGCAATGACCTTGTTCATGGTTCACCAATTTTTCCTTACCCTATTTTTTAAAACATAGTTGTCAAGTGTTTAAAATAATTCCATGTGCCGGGCATGGTGGTGCATGCTTGTAATCCCAGTACTTTGGGAGGCGGAGACCGGAGGATCCAGGTTCACGGCCAGCCTCAGCTCTCTCTCTCCCTGTCTCTTGAAGAATGGGAATAAACCTACCGTATGACCCAGCGATACCACTTCTAGGCATCTCTCTCTCTCTCTCTCTCTCTCTCTCTCTCCTTAGTGAGGCCCTTCGCAACTTTGTGAGACCCGTTTTCAAAATAAAGTATAAAAAAAATAGGGCTGGGGGCGTAGCACGGAGGTAGAACGCCCCCGCGTTCAATCCCCGGTACCGCAAAAATAAAATAAAATAAAATAATAAAATAAAATAAAATAAAATAAAATAATAAAATAAAATAAAATAAATAAAATAATAAAATAAAATAATAAAATAAAATAAAATAAAATAAAAAAATAAAATAAAAAATAAAATAAAAATTCCATGTATTTTCACTGTTAATAAGTAAAAAAAAAATAAAAGAGAGAGCAGAATGAATTAACCACTTACTTTAATACTTCTTTAATATCACTTGCAAAAATTTCAGTATTGTAAGGACATGACAGACACAGAAAGGTTGAGAAGCCCTCATACACTGTATGAACAATTATTTGTGAGACTCTGTGGTTAACCTTCCATTGCTATTCCAGAAGAACTGCTTTCTCCCCTGTTCTATTATTCATCCCTGTGTGCATGGGTAGGAGGTGAAGTTCTCTTAAACTGGCTTGAAGTCATCATGTATCCTTACTTTTTACCCAAAGCAACTTTGCGACTTTTTTCATGTTAGAGTGGAAAATTTATTGTATGGGAAAATGATCATGATATATTATTTATAGGAAAGTTGTTTCTAGACTACAAAACAGCATGTGCTACTGTTTTTTGCAATTAAAAATCGTTAACACTAAGATATCCCATTGATATATTTTTTATACTTTCTTGAATGTCAAAAATAAACTTGTAGGATTTGGGGGTTTTAAAACCTCTTTTTATTAACAAAGTATAGTTTACATATCACAAAGGGCACAAATCTTAAAATTTGATGAAGTTTTACAAATGCATATACCCACGTAAACACCACTGAGATCAAAATGTAAATTTCATCCAGCACCTCAGAGGTCCCCAGGTGTCCCCCATATTCTTTAAAGGTTATAACTACTCTGGCTTCCATCATCACAGACTCATACTGTCTGCTTTTATAATTCATAAACATGGAATAACAGTTTTTATTCACTTTCAGTGAGGCTCCCTGGTTTGTTATTACATCAGCAAGATCACTCCGTGTGTAGCAATAGTATGTTGTTTTTCATTGTAGAATATTCCATTCTGTGTATAAGGGGCATTTGGGTCATTTCTGGGTTTTGGCTCTTATGAATAAAGTTGCTATGAGCATCCTTGAATATGTCTTTTGTGGAGCAAATTTACAAACTTTTGTTAGGTTTATATCTAAATGTTGAATTACTTGGTTGTGGGCCATGCATTTTTTAGCCTTAATAGATTCCTCCAGTATTTCAATGTCACTGGGTCAGTTTATACCACTAACAGTACTGCCCAAGAGTCCTAGCTGCTCCACGCTCTTGGAAATGTATGGTGTTGTCAGGGATTTTTTTTTTTTGAAGTGGTCAATACTTTATTTTTTATTTTATTTATTTTTTATTGGTGCATTGTAATCATATATCTTGATGAAATTCAGGGTGCTAGAGGCATACATGCACACAGCACACATTGAGCCCTCCCCCAGTTTCCCTCCTTCCTGTGCTCAGAACAGTGATTGGCTTTGATAAGTTTGTGTATGTACATCACGACCATTGAGGTGTTCCCCTCTTCCCCCCTCCCATCTCCCTCAGTTAGGTCCCCTTGTTTACTCAAGGTTTCTCCTCCCTTGTATGGAGTCTCTCCTATGTCCCAGTTTCTCCCTAGCTTCTGCATATTAGCCATACCATCCTGAATATGCCTGATCATGTCAGGGATTTTTTTTTATTTTTTTTTGTATTTTTGGTTTTTATTTTAGTAGTTTTGTGGATATGTAGTGACATCTCATTGCAATTTTAAGTTGTATTTCCTGCTGACTATAATGTTGAACACATACTTACTGGCCATGTGGGTATCCTCTTCTGTGAATGCTCTGTCAAGTCTTTTGACTGACTATTAAAAATGTGTTATCTGTTCTACTCTTATTGATTAATAGGAGTTTAATTTTTAAAAAATTTTGAATCCTTTGTTGTATACATGTAGTTTAAGTACCTTCCCCGACTCTGTTGCCTTTTCACTATTTTACTGGCATCTTTTGATGAACAAAAATTTTTAATGTTACTAAAGTGAAGTATATAAATCTTTAATGATTAGTGTACTTTGTATTTTGTTTAAGAGATATTTGCTACTTCAGGTTCATGAAAATATAATTTTATATTTTCTTCTAGAGATTTTATTTATTATTTTACCTGTTACATTCAGGCCTATGGTCCATCCAGAATTTTATGTATGTTGGAATTCAAGGTTCATTTTTTGCTGTATTAATCAATTAATTCAGCACCAATTATTGAAAACACCATCCTTTTCCTACTGCATTGTAGGCATCTCAGATAGAAATCATCTGACGACATATTTGTGTATCTGTTTTTGAATTTTGCCTTATTCCTATGCCAATACCATAGTTTTTAAAATTAATGTAGACTTATAGTAAGTAGTGTAAGTATTCCAACTTTATTCTTTTTTTTTCAGATAATATTTTCTTGGCTTGGGTCTTTGCATTTCCATATAAATTTTAAAATCAGTTTATCAATTTCCACATAGTGAACAGTGTCAGCTCTCTCCCCCAATCCCCTCAGGTCGGTCTTACTTTTATGTCTGCCATCCCTTGCCAGCGTCTGTCACTGTTTATTCTATAACTGGCACCTTTGATTTTCTTTGAAGGACTCCCAGAAAACTACTGTAGCTAGTTTGCTCAGATGTACAGAGAATAGGAGCTGCCTTGGAGTTTATGTCCTCCCAGTGCAGGTCTTAGCAAAGACTACCTGGTGTAGAAGCATGAAATCCCATCTTGTTTACCTTAAAGGGGAAAAGCTCTGAAGTGTAAGTCACACTCCTGACTTACACTCCTGAGCTCCCATGTAGGATCAGACTGAAATCAGATCTTTGCTTGCTTTCCTCACCTTCCATGTTCTAATTACTCTGTTTCTAGATCAGTTTCTCCTGATCACATTTCCTTAATAAAGTACCTGTATACAAATATTTGTTTCAGGGTATACTCCTGGGGGTGTTCTAAACCAAGGCATGCCAGAAAAGAAAATATCCTGGGGTTTTGACTGGTATTGCACTGAATTTATAAATCAGATTGGGGAGAAATGACAAAATTGCAACATTGAGTATACTACAATCCATGAACATAGTATGTCCTTCGATTTATTCAGGTAGTCTTTAATTTCTCACTGTAATATTTTGTAGTTTTCTATATATAAGTTTTGCAAAATTTTTTTAGATTAATTCATGTGCATTTGATGTTTCTTGAAACTATTGTAAATACTATTTATAAAATTCATTTAATTGTATATTGATATTGTGGTCTTATTATTAATTCTAATAATTTATCCATAGAATCTTATAGATTTTCTACATATACATCATGTTGTTTGTATATAATAACAACCTATTTATTCTTTTGCTGTTGTTATACTTTTTTCTCTTGACTTATTAACTAGGCTAGAACCTTTCAATAGACTCCTGAAAAGAAGTGATAGTGAAAACAGAAAATTTCACTCCACTTGACGTCACAGCGATGAGATTTTTACAGTTAACACTTTCAGCTGAGAAATATTGCAGGAAAACATATAATCTCAGTTGTAAAAAAATATGTATTTTATACAATAATGAAAATTTAATATTGACTTGTGAAAGGTATGCAATACATTTATGGCCACTTGAGAACCTCTGATTTAGTGTATTTACCAAGTAGTATATTTGTCATCATACTTACCAAGCAATATAACTTTCAGAGATTGGGAATGAGGCTTTTTTGTGCCTTAATTTTAATAACTTTACATTCAGTATTTAACATTTTTACCTGGCCAATCTATCTACTTTCTCCACAATATCCCTAAGAGAACTACACAAATAATAATAGACAGAGGAGTAAAAAATATTACACTAATAGTTACCTATGTGCTCCATTCTTTAATGTAAATCTTCTTCTGCTAGAAACCCTTCCTTGACCTGTGCAGATGAACTCAGATGAATAACCTGCAAGTTCACTGTCATATTGCTTACTACATTTCTTTTGTCACTATCAGTTCAAATCAGGAGCTATTAGAGGAGGGACCATGCATACCTTATTTGTTCAGTGCTCTATCCTAAGTTCCTAGCAATTACCTAGCATAGACCTACCATTTATTGATTTCTAGCTAGTTTAAGAAAACTAGCCAGGCGTGGTGGCGCACACTTATAATCCCAGTACTTGGGAGGCGGAGACCAGAGGATCCAGGTTCGCGGCCAGCCTCAGCTACTTAGTGAGGCCTCCGCAACTTCATGAGACCCAGTTTCAAAATAAAGTATAAAAAATAGGGCCAGGGGTATAGCTTGGAGGTAAAACACCCCTGGGTTCAACCCCTGGTACCACACACACACACACACACACACATACACTCACACAAAAAAAAGCAAACTAGATGTCTACAATGTTACTGTATCTATATGACACAAAGTCCTAGTTCAGTTCACTTGTTCATTGATTCATTCATTCAAAAATATTTATGTGAGAATATACAATCTACCAGCACCCGTGTTAGCCATTTTCCATCCAATATTTTCTTAATATCCCTGCAAAGTAGACAGTATTATTTCCATTTGATCAAAGAGTATATGGAGCTATGGAGTGGCAAAGTTCATATTCAAATTTAAATTTGTTTGAATTCAAAAGTGATGTTCCTCCAAAACAAAAAAAAAGCCAATTCAGGATAAAAGAAAGAATATGTTGGAGAGTAGGTCTAATGGGGGTTTGGTCTCTGTGTGGAAAGATCTGACGACTGGCATATGGCACCAGGGGGAATATCCTGCATGGCTTTAGAATGCAAAACTGGGACCTATTAGTTAGAAGCTGCAGATTTCAGGAAAAAATAGGAAAAACTGTTTAACAGGAGAATGGTCAGTTTTAGTGCTATACACTCTTCATGCTACTCTTCTAGCACAGACAATTACTAAGGTATGGATACCAGAGTTCACGCTGATGCCAACCCTGCATTTTAGGAGCTCATAGTCCTGCAGTAGACAAGGCACATTATGTCCTAATTAGGCATTTTTTTATTTGTGCATGAGAGGGCAGTTCCAAGGTACTACAGAGGCATAGAAATGACAATTCCTCTGCAGAGTCTTCCTGGAGGAATCTGAATGTGGAAAGAGAAGGGTCTTACAGAACAAGGAGAATTCTAGATGGAAAAGAAAATTCAGGCAGAGGAAATAGCACATGAAGAAGCCCAGATGCCTAAAGAGCTTGGGTAGATTGCTACTAGCTTGGGCTAAGGTAAGCATGAAGTCTTGGGTAGTGACTTGGGAAAGTGAACTGGAGCAGGCCTTGAAAATCATAAAGGACTTTGCAAAACCTCAAGGCTCAGGCTTTGCCTGGAGGTCCACAGAGTGCAGTCCTGCACCATGGCTTGCCCAGATCTGCCAACCCATGCCCTTACTGCTTCCAAGTGTCTCTAAGCTAGTCCTCCTGCTTCTGGCCCCAGTGTGGAAAATGTGTTAATTAATGATGAAAACTCTTCTGCTCTCTAGGCCTGTGCAGGCTTCCTGGGAGCACTTTGCAGAAAGAAGGTCTGCCTGTTGCTGTCAACAGTTCCTGTGACTCCTATAGTAACAGGATTCTTGGTCCCAAGACAGTTTCCTCATCTCCGGGGCGTGCCTGCCCCAGAGTCTCTCAGAGTATCACATCACTGTGGCCTGGTGCTCCAGCATGCACTCTGTCCTGCCCTGGAACCTGTCAGAGATGCAGGGGATTGCACATGTCAGGCAGAAAAGGGAAGGGCCTAGAGGGCTGGGACAATTTACATGTAGCTTTTTGCCTCCCGGTGGTGTTTCTGGAAAAAGAAGAATTTTTGAAGAGAAGTGAGTAGCCCCTAAGCACCCACTTTTTTCTCATAGGTCATTCCTATATTTATCTCTGCTTAGGACTTTGAAAATATGTTATAGACCAGTTTGCTTTTTAGCTGAAGTGTCAATTAAATCATTCAAATCTGGTAAAAGGTAGCGTCTGGTGACCTTTTCCAAGTACTCAGCAATAGGCCATATTTGCAGGTGGAAAGAAAAGGGGAAAGTCCAGACATTTGGGGCAAACATTAAGAGCAATGGAAGCTTGGAAGTAATTAACTTGGATAGGCATTTCAGTCTTCGAGTTCACATTTAATTGGGTTACTTCCTTAGCAAAGAATATCAGAAGTTAGGGATAATTGCTCTTCTCCACCCTCTGAACCACTCTACTCCCATGTAATTGGTGACGATATTTATTCTTTATGTATGCATCCACCCACCAGATCCATCTTTACCCTTCTCTGACCTGCTCTTGACCCAGGAAGGCTGACATCTGCAGTCCACATGACCCAAGTTCTCCCCATCTCCAGTCTCCAGCTGGGTTTGGCCAATAAGAGCACTGACAGGAGACGAGAGAGCAGGAGGGGAGAGGACCTGGGTATGGTATTCCCTCTCCCCTTCACCCTGCCTGGTTAGGTCTACAGAGGCTGGATTCCTGTCAATGGCTGTGGTTGCTATTGAGCTAGCCATCTTGGCCCCCGATTTCTCTGGGTTCTTAACATGCCTTCCCCTTGTCCTTCAAATCAGGACACTGCAATGCCTTTCTTCCCTTGCCTGTGCCTCAGTGCCTCACCATTCTTGTTGATTCCCTTGACCCCGTCCTTACCTCTTGAGAGGCCTTTTCTTAAGCTCTTTTGAGTTAGAACCTTCTGAGTGCCCTTCAGTGTCCTGCCAGACTTAGTGTCAACCTATTAATTTTATTCTTCCAGAATCTTTTCCTCTTACCCCCAGTAACTACTCTCTTCATTTCTGGGTCAGATTGATGTGATGGCATCCTTTCCTGCCTCCAGTCTTGCCTGCTTCCCTCCATCCCCAGGCTGCAGCCAGAAAGATTCCCCAGTTGCACATGTGAGCTTGCTACTTTCCAAACTTTAATTCTTTGATGGACTTCTCTTCAGATCAAGGCCAAACTGTGTGCTAACAAAGCCCTCCACAACCAGGCCTTGGCCTCTTCTTTCATCTCTGCCTTTCCCTCTCCTAGGATCTGTGCGTCAGCTCTGAGGAAGCTCTGAGCTCATTCCATGTCCATCTAGTATGCTTCTAATAGCCCAAGAAAATGGCAGTATATGTAATGTTATTGAGCCACAAGCTAAGTGTTATTTTAATGGATAATTCAATTTAATTTTCACATCAATACCCTAAGGCATATAATATGATTATTGCTATTTTATAAACGGAGAACTTAAAGGGACAGATCAATGAGAGAACTTTGTATGATCAGTGTTAGGGTTTAGAGCTTCAATGTCCCGAAGCCTCATGTGTTGAAGGCTTGGTCCCCAGTATTCAGATCTGGGACTTTGGGAGATGATTGGATTATGAAAGTTCTGACCTTATCAATGGAGTAATCCATTGATGGATTCACGGGTGAATGGATGATCAGGAGGCGGTGGAAACTTAGGAGGTGGGACCCAGTTGAAGGGAGTGGGTCCTTGGAGGCATGTTCTTGGTGACTATATCTTGTCCCTGGCCCACACCTCTCTCTCTTTCTGCTCCCTAGCCACCATAAACAGAGCAGCTTTGTTCTGCCAAACGCTTCCTCTATGATGTGCTACCTCACACAGGCCCAGAAACCATGGGACCAGTTGACCATGGACTGCAACCTCTGAAACCAGGAGCCAAATAAGTCTTCCATCCTTTAAGGAGTTTCACTCAGCGATTCTGTCACAGCAACAGAAAGCTGACACAATTACTCAGCTGGGAAGTAGCCTATGAGGCTTTGAGTCCAGGCAGCCAGGCTCCAGAGATCACACTGTAGATTAGAGAGAGCCCGAGAGAAGGCAGACTCTTTTTTTAGATCCCAGCTCACATGCTATCTCCACTGAGAAATTTTTCCTGACCCCTCTAACTGAAAATGGCATTCTCTTCTCTGGGTTTCTACATGATTTTTATCCTTAACTCTGCCAGATATAGTACAGCTGTCTGTTTCCATGCCTGTGTGGCACACTCAAGGACTGTGAGAACACTCCTAAGGAAAGACCATCTGTCTCCTTCAACTGGCCAGCACTGTGCGGGCACTCTGTTCATGCTTAATAATTGGGGCATGAATGGGGGAATGAATGCATTTGGAGGTATGGCCACTTAGCTCAAGCCTCTGTGTGTGTGTGTGTGTGTGTGTGTGTGTGTGTGTGTTAGAAAACGGAAGGCCAGTTAATCATTCCTAAAGATTTCATTCAAATGTTGAGTTTTGTTAGAATTTACTGAGAACCCCTCATGTCCTGGGCACTGTTTTAGGCACAAGAGTAAGAGCAATGAACAGGACAGTCATCTCTGCTCTTTTAGAGCTTACATTTGAGTTAGTGATTAAAAACCTAACAAGCATAAAATTAATGCATGAATAAAAGTACATAAAGTATGCAAATCACTGTCTGTAATAATATATAAGCGCTATGAAGAACAATAAAGAAGTCTAGTAGAAAACAATGGTGCAGGTGGCTTTTATAGAGGCAATGTGTGAAAACAGACTTAGAGGGGGCAAGAAAGGAGGTTTGTAAGGATCTGGGGAACTGAGTCTGGGCAGAGGACATAGCAAGTGCGAAGGTCTTGAGCAGGACTGAGCTTGGCACGGCTGTGGCCAAGACTTGGGTGCTGAGAGGACTGGATCCGGGGCCAAAAGCCCTGAGACATGGAGAGGAGGTTTAGATGAATTTCATGTAGGAGGGAAAGACATTGACATTTTTGACCAGGAGAGAAATATCATCTGATTATAATTCCAGTACTTGTGTGGCTGAAATAGGAGGATCACAGGTTTGAGACCAGCCCCAGCAACTTAGTGAGACCCTGTTTCAAAATAAAAAATAAAATAGGGCTGGAGGTATAGCTTGGAGGTAGAATACGCTTGGGTTCAATTCCCAGTGCCAAAAAAAAAGAAATATCATCTGATTTTCACAACAAAAGATAACTTTCTGACTTCTTTGTGGACAGTACATCATTTCAACTTTCAGAATTTCTTGACCCTCCAAAATGCAGGGTCAAAACCCCCATACCCTTCTCTAATTAGTTCTTAGGAGTGAAAGTAATGATTAAAAACATTAGATAATGATTGCAGCTGTGTGTCTTTTTATATTAATATAATATAGTAATTTTTAGTTGTTGTACATACACTATATGCCAGGCACTGAGATAGTTTCTTTTTATATTTAATATATGAGAATGTGATAAGAATAAAATAAAAATTATAATGATTTTTTTTCTACCTGGGAAAGGGAGATAGTAGGGACTGGAGAGGTTGGGTGATCTTCTTGTTGTGTAGCTGGCAAGTAAAAGTGAGACTCAGACTTCAGCCCATCTGACCCATCTATCTGGATCTTTCTACTCTGCCCTTGCCACATCCCATGGTGTAAACGCCAGCCTCTGGATCCACCATTACCTTTAGCATCCCATGGGTACATCAGCACAGATGGTCTGCCAACAGTTATTTAAAAGAGAATTATTTTAATCCTCTCAATAATCCTGTGAGAGGGATGTGGATCTAATGGGGATGTCCTAATATTACAAATATGAGTACTGAAGCGAAAAGAGGAGAAATGACTTGCCTGGGTTCCAGAGGCAGGGTTAGCAACCAATTCTGTCTGACTCCAGAGTCTTTCCCCCAACCCCAATATCAGCACTGTCCAATAAGAGGTTTTGTAATGATGGAAATGTGCTATGGCGTTGCTGTACAATATGGTGGGCAGTAGCCATCCACGGCTATTGAGCACTTGAAATGTGGCCAGTACAATGGAGAAACTGAGTTTTTAATTTTATATAATTTAAAATTTTTTTGGTACCTGGGATTGATTCCAGGGGCATTCTATCTTCGAACTACACCCCTAGCCCTTTTTATTTTTTGTTTTTGAAACAGGATCTCACTATGTTGCTGAGAGTCTTGCTATGTTGCTGAGGCTGGCCTCAAACCTGCGATCCTTCTGTCTCAACCTCCCAAGTACTAGGATTATAGGTGTGTGCCACCACATTCGGCTTATAGTTTTAATTTAGATGTAAACAATCTTTGGTGGCCAGTGGCTGCCACAGTAGATGACTAAATTATGAAAATTAACTAGAAAAGACTCAATTATATATTTCCCCGTCTCCTACTCTCCCTCCCAGCCCTCTCTTTTCTTACTTTCATTGCTTACTGGGGTCCAGCCTTGTCCAAGGCAGTGGATGGATGAGGGGGTGGGGTGGAGCCAGAGGATCAGACTTGGTGTCTGCTCTGGCTTCTGTTCAAGGCAGAGAGATTAGACATGTGCATAAATAACTAAGATACAAAGTTGAAGGTTTACTGTTCTAAGTGCCCTAAGAGAGGGGCAGATAAGGGGCAAGGGGATAAGGGAGCTTGCCCTGTTTCTTTATAGGGCTACTGGGAGAGCATGAGATAACTGATGTGAATGTGTGTTAACAGTAACATGCTTTGTAAATTCTCAAGCACCCTGTAGACACGGAGTCACCAAAGACAACACTGTCTTGACAGTATGGCTTGATATTATTCTAATATTAATACAAGCGCACCCTGAGGTGTGCCAGAGCCCATATGCTTTCTGAGATATGAGAGGTGCTCAGAAAGGGCAGGTGCCTGTCTCAGGACAATCAGCTGGTTGGGACAGAGCCTGGTGCATGGCCCCAAGTTTCCTGACTCCAGTCTCAGGGACCTTTGCACTGCCCTCATTGTCCTTGGCAGATTTTGTGAGTCACTATTATCCATCCACCCTCAGTACTGGCACTGGCGGGCTCACAGGGAACTGATCCCTGAGGTTTAGGCAATCTTGCTGAAGCTAGCTGGGATGTGCTACAGTCACGCCCCTGACCCAGGGCAGGTTTTCTGGGCACATCAAGGCCTTTGTCATAACAGAGGATGTGCCAGAGACTGAGGTCAGTGGTGAGGCCATTCTGGTGTGGCCAGAGGTGGACCCAGATTCCGCAACTTTGCAGGTTGTCTAAATAGGCAGGCTCCCACAGGACTCATCAGCATGCTGGTGAATTTAGCACACATTCCTAAAGGATCTCAGTCCAGGAGAATCGGGACTTGGTGGTTGGAAAGGCTCACCAGTGCCTTCCTTTCTTTCACCCAGCTCCCGTAGAGATGGGAAGGTCACAGCCCAGAAAAGCCAAGAGACAGTCATTTCTCACTACTGTTGTGTTAGCTCTATATTTCTTGACTCTCATCCTAAACCATGTCTTCAGTTAAACCAGTTTAGGCCTTTCTTCAGGGTGTGCTTTGGAAATTTAACTCAGAAGAACAGCATGTGCAGGGGATTGCATGACTGCATTGGTTAATGCCTTCAGGATATGGTTGTTTGGTCTCTGTCCATGGACTTGGGAATGTCAGAGCCAGAAGGAACCTTAGGCTCATCCATTATGCACTCCATCTCATAGATGAGGAGATCAAGTACAACTCATTTAACAATTTTCTCAGGTCATATGGCAAACTGGCAGGTAACCATTGTTGCTGACTTGTTATGAACTCAGAGTGCACCCAAGTTTCTGACCTAAACACAGCTTAGCTTCACTCTTCAAGGCCCAGTTTTAGTTCCACTTCATCCAGGAAGATATCTCTAGTCCACATCAATCCCTCTCTTCATTCTTGTCTTAATATTTTTTATTATCTATCTCATATCACTTTGACCTTCTACTGGATACACAACTCCAAGGAAAGGGAATTAGCAGGTGTTTAACACCTGCTCTGGGCCAGGAGTTGCATGATTATCTCATTTAAGCCTCTCAGCAACCCAAGAAGAAGATGTCATTATCCCTTTTTTGGAAGGCAGGGCGCTAAGTCTCGGAAAGGAGAGGTAGCTTGCCCAGGACCGCACAGTGGTCTCATTAATGTAGTCAGTAAAATTTTATGACACATCTCATGTGTACTAGGTACTGCGCTAGTTGGGGGGAAACCCTTTATACCTCATAGAGCTTATGTTCTAGTGGGAGAGGCAGAAAATACAAAGTAGGAAAATTTACTTAAAGCTGCAGTCAGATGGGATTGCTTCTTGTTCCTGAAAACATCCCACAATTTCTCCAGTTTTGTTCCCGCTTCTTCCCCCATCAGGAAATCTTTTAAATCCACATACTCTCAGGGCCCGTCTTCAACAGGACGCCTCCTCTGGGCCTGCAAACTGGATCAAAAGAACTAACATGTTTTGAGTATTTGTTGTGTGCTAGTGTTCTAGGCTAATTACATGTCTTATCTCTTCTTATCCTCACGAGGACCCAATGAAGTCTGAACTATTACCAAATTTACAGACAAGGAGAATGAGGCTCAGAGAGGCCGAACTCATTGTTTATCGTCTCTCATCAGCTCTATCTGTTAAGTGGTAGGGTATGATTTGAACCTGGACAGGCTGTCTCACGAACCCATGCATGTAAGCATTACTCTAGCCTCAGCCAGGCAGAACTCTTCCCACCTCTGAGCCGTGTTAAAAGATGCTGCACGAGGCAGTGTGGTACTGAGGGAGATCACAAGAATGCTGGGCAGTAGGCCCAAGTCGGAGCTCAAGTTCAAGCAATTGTGTCATCTCTCTGGACTTAGCATATTTAAGATACGGTGGCAGGTTTAAATATTTATCAGATAGATTTATCTGTATAGAAATCCCCTCTGGTATGACCCCTGGGAGTTATAGTAGATGCTCAATAGATGCTTGCTGAATCTGAACCTGGATCCGGATGCAGTAAATATGTTAGTTTTCCCATCCTTGACCACATTGTGACTTAAAAATAAATTAGATTCCACTGGTAGTCTATCATCACGTCATACTACCTTAGGAGAAGCATGTCTGTTTCTCTCGTTCATGGGCTGATTCATGTTGGCTGGATCATTTCTCATTCACTTTTGTAAACATGGTAGTCACCCAGCATATAATTCACACAATACATGTGCTGATTGCTTAATGAATGAAATGATTCTACATAGGAGAGCCCTCTACATTTGAACATCTGCCTTCCTGGCCACATGATCACATGGTTGAAACTGATTGGCCCAGTCTGAGTCAGGAGTCTATCCCTAGGACTAATCAGTTTGTCTCTCCAAGACATTTAGAATTGGGACTTGGAGATGAAGTTGATTGACTCTTTGACTTGCCAGTGGGAGACTTTTTGACCTGTCTTTCACTGACAAGTCAGAGTCCTATGAACTTCAGGGCTGTTTCAGTTGCTATAGCCATAAAAAAAAAAGAGATGACCTTAGTGGCATATGACAACTACTTATTGTGCCCATGGACTCTGAAATTCTGAAATTCGGAAAGGGCACATGGGGGTAACTTGTTTCTGTTATACTATATCTCGGGTCATAGTTCAAGGTGGGAGTCTGAATCATCTGAAGCCCCATTTGGCTGTTGCTGCTGGCTCTCTGCTGGAAGCTCAGTTCCTTCCTGTGTGGTTTTCCCATAGGCTAGCTGGGGCTTCCTCACAGGATGGTGACTGGCTCCAAGACTGAGCGTCCCTGAGAGAAGCCAGGTGGAAGCCATAGTGCCTTCTATGACTGAACCTCAGCTGTCACATGATGTCACTTCCACCACGTTCTGTTCCTCAAGGCAGTCACGATGTCCAGCCCAGCTTTAATGAGAGGAGACATGGACTCTGCCTTGTGATAAGAACTGACTAGTTTCCAGGAGAGCTTGAAGGATTGAAAATGTGTTTGTAATCAGTTTGGAAAATATAATCTGCCACAGGTGCCAAGGCAGGCATTCTGGAGCTTCCTTGATAGGTTATAGGAAAATTTGAAGATAATTTATGTGAGAAAGGACTGTTGAATGGAGTGGAAAAGCCAAGAAATGCAGAAATAATATACCACTGGCCGGAGAGACTCAGTTTCACAACAGGGTTTTCCAAAGGAGATACTTAGAGTTTGGGGTGCAAGATGTTTAGTAGGAATCAACACGTGTGTGTGTGGAGGGGGGAGTGCAGAGGGAGAAGCTGACCTGTGACAGAGATCCCACAGAGCCTCAGTCAGCACAGTAGATGGTCTGGAATAAATTTTGCTCATCAGAATTGTCCCTTGTCAGATTGAAGTGACAAGGGACAATGCCTTACCTCGCTTGATCATGGAAAGTGGGCTACCCCAGCATGGGCATGACCTTGGGTGAGACAGGGCTCTTTAGCAAAGGCAGACCCTGAAGTTGCTGACAGTTGGAAGCTGTCTGATGGTGTCACCCCCCTTATTTGGGCCCCAAGTTTTTCCTGGAACGGGGATCTGTGTGGTGTGTCTCTGTGTCTACCACAAGGGGGCGGACATTCCAATTCTTGTGGTTCTGGTTGTCCTGCAAGTGAGTTTCCTAAATTGCTCTTCCATATTTATAATGCACCACCCTCCATTAGGCTGAATGGCTTTCCTTGTCTGGCAACCTAATATGCTAGCCAACGGCTCTGAGTCTCCTTTCTCTACCTGTAAAGCAAGGGGTCTGGATGGGCTTTCCCGTTTTGAAATCTGGTGATTCTTATCGCCTTTGACATAGCCAGCTCTGCGGAAAGTGGAACACAGCTCACTTGTTGCTGGGGCTTCTTATCAGATACAGACCCAGACAGACACAGTCTGGCTTAACTGCTCACGTGATGGTTATTCACCCCATTCAGAAGAGAGTGCCAGGTGATGTCTGAACTGTGGCAGCGGCCAGCTGGCTCCCAACACACTCCAGGTACAAAAACAGTTCATAAGGAGCACCAAGCTCCAATAATTCTTAGTTCAGACTCTAGGGACCTCAAGACAACCTAAGAAATATTGGAAAACTCAGTTCCTACCTCGAAGCCTCCAGTTTCTCCCTTTGCAAGGGAGAGCCGTGCTAATGGAAGCAGATTGCTGAGGATACTAGGCAGCTCCCGTAATCAGGCACTTGGGCAGCATGCAATATTGGAGTTGCACAAACCTGGATTTAAGTTCCAGCCCGCCATGTGCTCAGAAGCTAACCCTAGTCTCTCCTCGTGTGCTCCCCTATCTTAAAAGTGTATCTAAAACCTGTCTCATAGGTTTATTTTGAACAGTGCAAAAATAATGCATTATATAGCATATGGCATGATGTCAGCTACATTCTTGACTGAATATTATTAGAGTCAAAGAGGAATATAACCTTCCAATTATTAAGGCTCTGCTCCATTCCAGGCATCGTGACAAGTGCTAAGAAAACAAATATCAACATACGCCTCTGACCACAAGGAATTTCAGTATAAATGGAAAGACAAACTATTGTTCTCACACAAATACTGTCACATCCCAGCTAAGTGGCCTTGGGCAAACCATTCCACTTTGTGGGTCTCAGTTTCCTGTGAAATAGAGAGCATTAGACTTCACACACAGTATTGTGATGATGACTGAATGGGTGACACGTGATAAGATGCCTGGTACCTGGCAGCAGTTTACTAAGTATCTCTCCTTATATTCTGGGCACATTTGCCTCCTCGTTTCCATGGGCTGCTCAGCAGGAGATTCCTCGGAACTCTGAAACCTCAGGAACTTCCCAGCTCCCTTGGCCATTTGAGCCTACTTCTTATTTTGTGGGAGCCGTCGAGGTGGAAGTATGAAATGATGGTGGATCAGACACCAGGAAATCCCAGGTTCAAGTCTGACTTCCCATTTTGAGGCCCAGAAAAATTAAAGTACCATACAGTTAGAGTTCCCTCACTTGTTTACCTGGGGAAAGGAGTGAGCTGTGGAGTTGAGCAGCTTCGAGTTCTGCCTCTGCTCTTCCTGTGTGAAATCTGATGGTGTATTGGTCAGATCAACAGAATTCACAGAATGAAGAAAGGAAGGGAGGGGGGAAAAATGATTTATTAGATTAGCTCACAGTGTAGTCCTGAATTTCAACCGCACGTGAAAAGTCAGAGGAATCAGCAGCTGGTCGGGTGGTCTAAGAGCCGGAGCCCCAGGATTGAAGCAACCACCAATTCAGTCCAGTCCAAGATGTGAAGATAAGGAAGCTCTTCGGAGAAACGATGGTGAAGTTTCAGTTTGAAGAGCTGGAGGCCGATGATCTCAGACGAGAGCAGAAGATCAAGAAGTTCTCCAAGGAAACGGTGAAGTTGGAGACTGACGATCTCAAACGAGAGCAGATGCGTTTTCCTCAGGAAGAGTTGCAGCTCAGTTGTACGTGGCTTTCTCCTTCTTTTTTATCTAAGTCCTGCACCTATCAGAACCCTGCTGCCCACATTTAGGGCAGGACTTCCGGTTCAATCTGCTGTTATACAACCAAAGTCACATGATCTTAGGAGGGTCAAGTTGACAAAACAGACCAACTATCACAGATGGATGAGCCTCGGTCTGAGGCCTCAAATTCCTCACTGGTGCAACGGTCCTAGGCCATACCTCCTTCATAGGAGTGCTGTGCTATTCAGTGAGATAGTGGTTGTAATATATTTAATACATTGACTGGCACTGAGTAGGTGATTAGTAGATAGATGTTCCCTGTTATTATTGAATCATATATAATTCAAAACAAATTTATAAAGTATCTAATAGAACTTATAACTTATAAAATGAAGAAATCAGGGCTCAGAGAGTTAACTAATTTATTGTATGTTTTATTTTTTTTTTTCTATTTTTTTTTTT
>PVJS01011151.1:0-46361 GCA_004027185.1 Glis glis | reverse complement strand
AACGCCCCTGCGTTCAATCCCCGGTACCGCAAAAAAAAAAAAAATAGGATTCTTCAGAAAATTAGGTGCAGGTACTCTTTAAGTAACCCTGCTCTTTCCTAATGAATGCTCATTCCCAAAGTGCATCATACAAAAATGAGAAAATCGTGTGCAGCCACATACACAATATTTATATATATTTTTTTATTTTGTGGGATAAGACTCCCTCTGTTCAAGCATGAAGAATCAACAGCGAAATTCTTAGTTCCCACAGTTTTGGGATAAGCCCAGCACACAGCTTGTGTTCATGAATAATAAATGGTGCCTATCTCCAATGGTTGTTCTTCAATTCTTAAAGGGATTGCAAATCTTACGTCAGAGTAACATCCTATAGGCTAATAGACTAAAGTGTATGTTAACATCTTTACACTTAACTATTTGACTTTTTCAGAAAAAAAGTAACTGCTAATTTAACTTCCACTATGGTAAACTCAAGAGAAGTGACTTTTCTAAGTAACTGAGACCAGTCATGTTAAAGAAGATTAACCAATTAAAAGCAAAAAGTGTGTCAGACCAGATACCAGACATGTTTATAATTATTATCTTATTTAGAACCTAACACCACCCCTAGGTACATATTATGATGTGGATGTGATAAATAAGGAAAATTAGCTGAGAAAGACTAAGCAACCCATAATTATGCAACTATTCAATACTAACTCTTTGGAAGAAATGTTAATTATTTTAATGGCATCATTTCAACAATGCATTCTACACTTCAATTTTGTTAAAAGAGATAGTAAACATAATTTAACTTTTTTTGATGACTCAACCCACCATTTCAAGAAGCAGTTATTAGGTTGTTTCTAATGTACTGATTCTTGAAGAGGAAAGGGGACTGTTATGTACAACTACTCTTGTGCACACCCACCTCGGCTCATTTCATTTTGAGATTCTAACAGTTGATTTTAATGGGTTCTTTTTCTTCCTTCTCTGTCAGATCATTAGCTGTCATTTTGCTTGGCTCTCAAAACATTGGCCACTAACAATAAAACCTATCCCGCATGAAAATTCTACTTCTAATCTTCCATATACTAGCAAACTAGATAAATAGATAGACTGCATTATGTACCAGAGCCAAAGGTCAACAGACCCTGAGTGAAATCAAGAGGACATATTTCTCCTTTGCTACAAATGCATGGAGATTTTGCTTTGCTCTGCATATCTTAAGTTCCTTTACTTCCTAGATAAATTTTACTAAATGAGACCTTTGGTTAAGAGAGGCTTTGTAGTTCAGTTCAAATCTTATCTCTGCACTGACTTTCCTCTCTCTCTCCCTCTCTCTCTCTCTCTCTCTCTCTCTCTCTCTCTCTCTCCCTCTCTCTCTCTTTCCTCCCTCATCTATCCTTCTCTTGTTTCCCCCTTTACATTTTATACATGCACTTCAGTAAGTATCCCAGCTGGCTTTGTCTGAGAGCACCAGTGGGGTAGGTTCATTGTTTTGTTCATCTTTATATTTTTCATATACACTAAGACTCGGTACATGTAAATTCTATTGAATTTTCAGTACCTATTTTTTCATCTCTGTGCTTTAGTAAAGACAGGTTTGAAATCAAAGAAAATAACTGTATCTCCCACAACATAATGATAAGGTCTACTCTCTACTGGGTTTCTTGTAAGCTAGCAATTGATATACACCATCTCATTTAATCCACATGATAAAATGGCAAAGTGAACACTGTTATTACCATCTTAGAGGCAAGGGGGGTAGGCTCAAAGAAACTAAATTTTCAGATTTTTTTTATAGGTTGTGGGGGATAGAATTAGAATTCCTATGCAGGGCTGCTGAACTCGAAAGCTATGATTGTTTTATTGTGCCAGACTACAGACACACACATACTTAGTACATAGGCATGTATACATATGTTGAAATATTTTATATACATATATTTTGTACTTATAGCACAAGAATATCTTTGTTTAGGTGCAAATATCTCAGAGACATTGTGAGGGCTCATATTCAGACCAACACAATTAAATGTATATTGCAATTGAGTCAAATGAATTTTTGGTTTTTCAGTGCACACTAAAGTTACATTTATACTATGCTGTAGGTAGCCTATTAAGTGTGCAATAGCATTGTATCTGGAAATCAGTGTGTGTAACAATTAAAAATACTTTGTTGGTAAAAAAATGTGAATGATCACCTGACTCTTCAGTGAGATATAGTATTTTTGCACGCAGAGGGTCTCTCTTCAATGTTGATGGCTGCTGACTTATCAGGGTGGTCCTTGGATGGCTATGGCAGTTTCTTCAATAAGACAGTAATGAACTGTGTGACATCCACTGATGCCCCCTTTCATGAAAAACTTCTCTGTAGCATGCGATGCTGCTTGATAGCACTTTATCCATAGTAGAACTTCTAAATTGGTGTCTGTCCTTTCAAACTCTGTCATTGCTTCAACTAAGTTCATGCAGTATTCTAAATCCTTTATGGCCATTTCCACAGTATGTACTGCATCTTCACCAGGAGTAGATTCCATCTCAAGAAATCACTTTCTTCTCTCATCCATAAGAAGCAGCTTTTCATGCATTCAAGTTTTGCCATGAGATGGTAGCCAGTTCACATCTTCAGGTTCTACTTCTAATTCTAGTTCTTTCGCCATTTCCACCACACCTGCAGTTACATCTTTTTTTTTTTTTTTTGCGGTACCGGGGATTGAACCCAGGGGCGTTCTACCTCCGCGCTACACCCCCGGCCCTATTTTTTATACTTTATTTTGAGACCAGGTCTCATGAAGTTGTGGAGGGCCTCACTAAATGTAGAGAGAGAGAGAGAGAGAGAGAGCTGAGGCTGGCCGCGAACCCGGATCCTCCGGTCTCCGCCTCCCAAAGTACTGGGATTACAAGCGTGTGCCACCACGCCCGGCTCAGTTACATCTTCTTACTGAAGTCTTACACCCATCCAAGTCATCTCTGAGATTAGGATCTACTTCTTCCAAACTCCTGTTAATGATGATATTTGTCCTCCCAGAAATCATGAATGCTCTGAATGACATCTAGATTGGTGAATCTCTTCAAGAAGGCTTTCAATTTACTTTAACTAAATCCATGATAGAAATGATCATCTATGAGAGTTATAGCCCTAAAGATGAATTTATTAAAAACGGAGACTTAAACATCAAAATTACTCCTGTATCCTGAAGAATGCTTGTTGTGTTAGCAGGTGTGAAAACAGCATTCATCTCATTGTATGTCTTCATCAGAGCACTAGGTGAACAGATTGTCAATGAACAGTGAGATTTTGAAAGGAATATTTGTTTTTTTTCTGAACTGTAAATCTTAACTGCTTAAAATATTTAGTAAACCATGCTATAAACAGTTGTTCTGTCATCCTGTATTGGTCAGGGTTCACTAGATCAACAGAATTCACAGAATGAAAAAGAAAAGGATTTATTAGATCAGCTCACAATGTAGTCCTGAGTTTCGACTGCACGTGAAGAATCAGAGGAATCAGTAGCTGGTCGAGAGGTCTAAGAGCTGGAGCCTTAGGATTGAAGCAACCACCAATTCAGTCCAGTCCAAGATGTGAAGATAAGGAAGCTCTTCGGAGAAACGATGGTGAAGTTTCAGCTTGAAGGCTAGAGGCCGACGATTTCAGACGAGACCAGAAGATCAAGAAGCTCTTCAAGGAAAGGGCAGAGTTGGAGACCGACGATCTCAGATGAGAACAGATGCGTTTTCTTCAGGTAGAGTCGCGGCTCACTCTACGTGGTTTTCTCCTTCTTTTTATCTAAGTCCTGCACCTATCAGAACCCTGCTGCCCACATTTAGGGCAGGACTTCTGGTTCAATCTGCTGGCTTTTTTTTTTTTTTTGCGGTACCGGGGATTGAACCCAGGGGTGTTCTACCTCCGTGCTACACCCCAGGCCCTATTTTTATACTTTATTTTGAAACCAGGTCTCACGAAGTTGCGGAGGGCCTCACTAAGTAGCTGAGGCTGGCCGCGAACCCGGATCTTCCAGTCTCTGCCTCCCAAGTACTGGGATTACAAGCGTGCGCCATCACGCCCGGCCCAATCTGCTGTTATACAATCAAAGTCACATGATCTTAGAAGGGTCAAGTTGACAAACCAGACCAACTATCACACATCCACATTTTGTTGTTTCACTTATAGAGCCCAGAAAGAGTAGATTAGTACAATTCTTTTGTGTGTGGGAGAGGGGTACTGAGGATTGAACCCAGGGGTATTCGATCTCTAAGCTATACCCTCAGCCTGAGTTTATTTTTCATTTCAAAATAGGTTCTCACTAAGTTCCTGCCCACTGCTGGTTTTAAACCTGCAATCCTCCTGTCTCAGCCTCCCAAGTACTGGGATTACAATATAATTCTTAAGGGATTTGGGGTTTTTTTAAGTGGTAAATGAGCATTAGTGTCAACTTAAAGTCATTAGTTGCACTGGGCCTTATCAAGAGGGTTAGTCTGTCCTTTGAAATTTCGAAGCCAGGCATTGTCTTCTCCTCTCTAGCTATGAATGTCTTACATGGCATATTATTTCAATATAAGACTTTTTCCTTGATGCTGAAAACCTACTGTCAATGATTTAGCCAGTTCTTCTGGGCATCTTATTGAAGCTTCAATGTCAGCATTTGCTACTCCATCTTGTACTTTCGTGTTATAGAAATGGCTTTTCTTGTTGTTGTTGTTAAATCTCATGCACGAAACTCTACCAGATTCAGACTTTTCTCCTGACACTCCCTCATCTCTCTCGGCCTTCATAGAATTGGAGAGTTAGGACTTAGGTCTTGGCTTCAGGGAATGTGTGGCTGGTTCGATCTTTTATCCAGATCACTGAAACTTTTTTCCATATCAGTAATAGGGCTACGCTGCTTTCTTATCATTCATGTGTTCTCTGGAGTAGCACTTTCAATTTCCTTCAAAAACTTTTCCTTAGCATTCACAGCTTGGATAATGGTTTGATGGAAGAGGCCTGGATTCCCACCTGTCTCTGCTTTCAATCTGAGTCCCTCACTAGTGTTGACCATTTTTACCTTTTGAGTTAAAGTGAGAGATGCGTGATTCTTCCCTTCACTTGAACATTCGGATGTACCTGTAAGGTTGTTCATTAGCCTAATTTCAGTATTGTTGTGTTTCGGTGAAGGGGGAAGCCTGAAGAGGAGGGGATAATTGTGGAAATGGTTGCACAGTGGTGCAGTCAGAACACACACATTTGTTGACTAAGTTGTCCTCTTATATGGAAAGAGTTCAGGCACCACAAAACAGTTCCAATAATAAGATCAAAAGATCACTGACCACAGAATCACCCTAAGAGAGAGACATCATAATAGCAAAAAAATTTGACATATTGTGAGAATTAATAAAATGTGATACAGAGGCATGCAGTAAGCACATGCTGTTGGAGAAAAGGTGCTGATAGACTTGTTTAATGTAGGGCTACCACCAACCTTCTGTGTGTAAATAACAAGTGCTGTGTGTGTGTGTGTGTGTGTGTGTGTGTGTGTGTGATACTGGAGATTGAACCCAGGGGCATTATACCTCTGAGCTCTACCCAAACCCTTTTTATTTTTTAAAATTTTAAACAGGGTCTCACTAAGTTGCTGAAGGACTTGCTACATTGCTGAGGCTGGCCTGAAATCTGTGATCCTCCTGTCTCAGCCTCCCAAGTACTGGGATTACAGGTGCTTGCCACTATGCCTGGCTAAAAAAAAGTGCAAATTTTATGAAACACAATAAAATAAGATATGCCTATATACATTATTTTATGTATTTATAGTCAGATAGATAAATATAGATGTAGGTAGGTGGATGGAAAGATAGACAGGTAAATAATAGTTATAACCTTACGTATAACCTTGAGAACAGGCTGAAAAATCAAACTCTCTTATGGTTGATTTGGTTTCCAAAATGGCAGAGCATAGACTCCTAGACAGGTGTCATGAAAGGGTAATAAATCCCTCTGAAATATACCTAATCTGAAAAAAAGCAAGTCAGTCCAGGTGAAAAAGCTGTCCTGGACTTAATCCTTGACGAATGAATGACTAATGCTGAGGTGAGAGAAAATGAGGAAAAGAAAAACATTTTATACTGGACTTTGATTTTAGAAAAGGAATTCTCTTCTAGAAGATAGCCTTCTTCCTCTCCTCGTTATCTCACTGGGTTCCTGCCCACCTCCCTTCATTCTCCTGTAGTTATATGGATGGAGAAGGATTAGTGGTTGGCAGGTGTTGGGGATGATGGGGAGAAGTGGAAGTGACTACAGAGAGACAGCACAAGGGATCCCGTGGTGACAGGACAGTTGATGGCCTGTCTGATTGCGGAGTGGCTACACAAACTATGATAACATTGAGTGTAGGTACACACACACACACACACACACACACACACACACACATAAAAGTGAGCATACATATAACTGATGAAATAAGAATCAACTTTGAAACATACCAAGCCCAATTTTCTCATTTTTATATTGCATTACAATATTGGTTAGTTTTCTATTACTATAACAAAATGACTGAGGTAAATGAAGTTTGTAAAGAAAAATCGTCTCTTTAGCTCACAGTTTTGGAGGCTGAAAGTCCAAGGCTGGATAGCCCCATTGGTCTGGCCTTTGGTGAGGTCTTAATGGTGGATGACATTACAATAATGGTGATCAAAGTTAGAGAAAGATCATGTCTCAAAACAGGAAGACAGAGAGCAATTGAGGGGTCAGCCTCACTCTTTTAACAGCTGGCTTTTATGAGAACTGCTTTAATTCCTTTCCAGGGAAAGGGCCTCAATGACTTAAGAATCTTCTAGTAGGTCTCACCTCTTAAAGGTCCTACAACCTCTTAACTTTGAATTAGGACCAAATCTGCCACATAGGAACCCTTGGAGAACAAACTACATCCAAACATTGCAACTAGACTCTTGCAAGTTATTGAGGAGACTGGTTGAAAGGTGTGCAGGACCTCCACATGCATTTTTTTGACAACTTCCTTTACATTTATTTTTTTAAATAAAAATTTAGAAAGAAAAAATGAGTACATGTACCTTTTTGGTTACCAATGTGTTGTCTTCACTCACCACCAGCAGAGCTTGCATTTTCAGGTAATGCTGATACATGTGAACATATCAGTCAAGATTTTCTTTTTTGTGTGTGTGTTGCAGAACTGGGGATGGAACCCAGGGGCATTCTACCTCTGAGGTACACCCCCAGCCCTATTTTTTATTCTTTATTTTGAAACAGGGTCTCACTAGGTTGCGTAGGGCCTCACTAAGTAGCTGAGGCTGGCCGCGAACCCGGGTTCCTCTGGTCTCAGCCTCCCAAGTACTGGGATTACAAACGTCAGTCAAGATTTTCTAACATTATGTAACTGGAGACTTGTGACAAACATATGAAACAGCTGGCTGGACCAAGCAGGTTCTATCCTTTTGTGCCTCAAAAACTGATGATGCTAATTAAAAATTTTAGCATACTTAAGAAATAAGAAAAAAACTAAATTCTGACTCATAAACAAATCTATTAGGTATGGGGGGAACATAAACAGCCAAATCCTATTGAGGAAAATATGGAATTTATGAAAGTAAAGAGGACATGCACAGATGAGCCTGGTGTATAGGTCTTCCTCCTTTAAACCTAATGCTATTTTATAAAGGAATAGATTATAAAGGAGTAGGCTGTGGTAATTCCCTGGACCTATGTCATCCCTGAACACCATAGCACTCTTTTTTTTTTTTTTTGCGGTACCGGGGATTGAACGCAGGGGCGTTCTACCTCTGCGCTACGCCCCCGGCCCTATTTTTTATACTTTATTTTGAAACTGGGTCTCACGAAGTTGCGGAGGGCCTCACCAAGGGGAGAGAGAGAGAGAGAGAGAGAGAGAGAGAGAGAGACAGGTAGAGAGAGAGCGAGAGAGGTGAGGCTGGCCGCGAACCCGGATCCTCTGGTCTCCGCCTCCCAAAGTACTGGGATTACAAGCGTGCGCCACCACGCCCGGCTACTATAGCACTCTTCATCATAGCCTCTCAAATGGCCAGGTTGTACTGAAATGTATTTAATTTGAATTAGTAGTAAGCTAGCAGTTTGGTACAATAGAAAGAAGCTCTGCACTTCTGGCCAGAGGATATAAGTAGAAACCCAGCTATGCTATAACCTAATTAAACCTTGATTTCTTCAACTGTAAAATGAAGTTTGTACCTCCCAGGGCCATTATGAAGATTATAAGAACTAATAATGTTCACAAAATACTCATCAAATAAATGGCATTAGTAGATATGCATGAAAATTATATTTCCTGTAATACCTTTCATCCTCATCTATAACAGAACCAGAAATTCAGAAAACCATAAAAAGTGTTCCTAAAGTCCTTGGTCATTACAAAACAAAGGTAAAAAAAAATTCATTTAAATTATTCAAAAGAAAACTCTCAAAGAATCTTATTCCTCATGTACTTGCATAACCATGCAGTCAACAAATATTAATTGAATACCCGCTCTGTGCTTAGTGATGGGGATTATAATAATAAGATAATGTCATTCTAGATTTTCTGATGTTTCCATTCCACAGGGAGCTTCTGAATATGAGGGAGAACATCCAACCCTTCACTTTTTGTGACTGACTAATCTCACTTAGCATAATATTCTCCAGTTCCAAATTATGGGATATATACATAATGGAATTCTACTTAGCCATAAAGACGAACAAAATTATGCCATTTGCAGGGAAATGGATGGAACTAGAGAATATTTCTGTTTTTGAAACAGGGTCTGCTAGGTTGCTGAAAGTCTCACTACATTGATGAAGCCATCCTCAAACCTGTGATCCTCCTGTCTCGGCCTCCCATGTATTGGGATTACAGGCGTGCGACACCATGTCCTTCAAGAACAAGATCTTATAAACCAGAAATAAGCAATCAAACAACAACAACAGTAAAACATTATAGGTATTCAAAACAGCAACAAGAAAATATCAATTAGAAACCTCAAAACATCAATGTTTCAAACACTAAGATGCCTGTACCTTTTGGGTTCTTTTTTGTATTAACCATATCTGTGATTGTTAAATGAATATGATCATGAGGGCTGAACCCATGCTACTTGTCTCACCATTATAATCCCAGTGCTGACGCAATGCACAGAGCTAATATACAAGTTTTGAATGACTGAGCACATGGATAAAAACAGCATACAAGCCTTGTGGGGCTTTAGGCCAACATTGTATTACAGCAGAGTATAATGTGAATAAATACAAATGAGCTATAGAATTTTAAGTTATATCCAGACCATTCTGTTTGAAAAAGAATAGCACACAAATTTAGAAAACTTCAAAATGTGCATTTTTATTTTTTATTATTTGCCTACAAGTAGGTAAATTCTAACCGAACAAGACATTTGGTTTCTTTGAATTTTATATCCGATAAACCCATAGAGCTTGAGGTTTTACAATTTTTTGTAATTATCATTATAATTATTTTGGTAGAATATTTTGAAAAACATATTCTTTATTTCTTTTCTTTTTCATTTGGCTTTGAAACTTATGAAGTAGCTCTATTTTCAATTCTAAGAAATCATAAAGTGTGTTGAAATGGTTTTCATTTAGAACCAACCTCTATTGTGTCTTATGCTAAAAAAGTCTCAGAACACCTATGATTATGTGTACAGTATTAGTACTCATGCATTGAAAGCAGCCATATCTAAGTAGATGTATTATTGCTATTCAGAGAATTATAGCAAAATGAAACAGGAAGTTAAAGATTCCATGTTTCCTTTAAATGCAAGAGAAATAAGTCTAGTCAGCTATAGTGTGTCCCATTGGGAATATCTACAGAGCCACAAACCCCTGCAGATACATTAGTCTACATCAACCTCAATTAAACACACAAGGAACTAGCTCTTACCAAATAATGAGGAAACAACAATTATAATCTGAATGCATCTTATTGCCCAATGTATCAAAATTAACTATCTGGTCTATTCTTTGTCAAAATAATGTGTCCTTCTTTAACTTAATCGTTTACATTATTTTTTAAAGAGCTATGCATTTTTTTCTCTATGAATAAGTGATTGTGAGTGTTTAGGGAAGAGTGTGAGATTGCTTATGTGTGAGTGCTTTGAGTTCTGAGATGCAGGATTTGGGGTTAATTTAACAGCAACTTGAACAAGTCAAACACAACCTTTCATCCTTTCCAGCAGAAAACAAAAACCACAATCACTGCTTGTTGACATCACGTAAATGAGTCCTCATTTTAAAGGTCAGAGTGGACAGCTTGTGAGGTATTTTCTTCTCTGACTTCGTAATCATTACAGGGATAAAGAATCATGCTACCTGCTTTTGTGCATCTGGAGCGGTGCTTACAAGTGTTACATGACTTTATCATTAATAATATCATTGCGTGCACCATCCTCAGCATAATTATTCCTTCTTATTTTTATGCTGCTATGCACATTTTAATCCACTTTAACTTCTGAAACACCCTGGAATGCAAAATAACATGAGAATATCAGTCCATTTGGGGGCTGAGGAAACCGAGCTGAGTTCAACAGATCATGCCCTAACTCACAGTTGGGAGAAAGATCAAATTCATAAATTCTACAAACAAAACAACATAAACTTAGACAAACAAGATGGTGGGTGAAGTGAAAGGCAATGTTATGTAGTAAATTGTCTTAAGTGAGAGTCAGTTAAAAAGCATTTCATGCTGCTCTTTATGATATTTTTTTGTTTTTTATTTGTCCTTTAACAATACAATGATGTTCTCAAAGTTAATTTCTTTGAACATAAAATTTTCAATCTGTAATCCTTTCTTTTTTCACAAAATGAATAACAGTAGAACTATCCAACATTCTCTTTGGTATTGTATCGATAAAATAAAGGTTTATCTTAATGACTGAATGGCCCTGAGAAAGTCTGAGACTCTGTTACTCTGGTGGGAAAACTCAATCAATTTGAGGAAATATAATGCTTGTTAAAGAAAAAAGTTCAGTGAAAACTGAAGAGAATCCTTCTTTTCCTAAAACATGGTACCACCTAACTGGCTTCACCAATTTGATTAACCTATGCTTAACTGTACTATAAAAAATTTTCCCTGAATGTTAAACATTGTTTCTAGTTTATATCTTTGTACAAGTACAAACAAAAACTACAGTATACTTGCTTTTATCTCACTTAAATAGCTAAATTCCCATACTATTATGTTTTTTAGATTTTAGAAATAGACACAATTTTCTACTCATTCTGTTATATTTCTGAGAATATAATATAATAATATAATATTATAATTATATTAATAATATAATACCAAATGCTCAAGAAGAACCAAGAATCAGAAAACCTCAACTGCAGACCTGATCCTGCTACTCAAGATCTGTGATCTGGAAAATCACTTTGCTTTATAAGATATATGCAATACTACCTATATAGCAAAGGTATTATGAGTATTGAATGATAGGTTTGGGCACTTGACTTTCCAGAATGGTTAGAAACCATTTTCTGCAAAATAGAATTATTTTGGATATAGAGAAACCATTTAGCAATAAGATTAGTATTATTACTTTGACCACTATCATTTATTATGTGCTTATTAAATGCCAGAGATGGTGAAAAATACTATATTCTTCATATCATTTAACTGAAATGCTAGATGAGATTACTCTGATAGTGAGAGTCTGATAAAAATTATAACTTGTTCCACTTCTAGCAGGAGAGACACAGTATCCTTGATAATAACTATGAAACTCTCAGAGGATTTTTTTCCCTCAACATGTCTAGCAAGAAATCACTTTTCTAATATTCGATCCCAGTGTTTTCACACTTAAATCCATATGTAAAGCTTTTCTGAGGCTGGGGATGTAGCTCAATAGTAGAACACTTATCAAGCATGCGTGAGGTCCTGGGCCCAATTCCCAATAGCAAGAAAAAAAAAAGAATAAAGAAAAGGAGAAACCTTTCTGATCCCATTTATATCCCAACTAAAATACCTCCATAAACTTAAATGTGTTTATCAGGCTTCTAGGATCAGGATAACATAAGGGCTATAAATTGCTGAAATATACTGTATGATATTTTACACATTTTTGTGCAATCTTTTGGCCTTATTACCACCAGGAATACCTCAGGGTCTGCTTTTTTTCCCCTTTTTCTTTTCTTTTCTTTTTTTTTTTTTTTTGCAGGTTCAGTCACTTTGTGGTCTTCAGGCTTTCTTTTTTCTCTAACCTCTGCTCCTCTTTCTTATCTCGGGTCTTCATCCCCAATATCTGTTAAAGTAATTCTCAAAGCCACATGACTGTCTCTTGTTTGACCACCTGATTCCAGAGCATTCCCTGGGGACTCCATCAGCTACCATGAAAGCAATCTGTTAAGAACTTTCTCTAAACATAGGTGCCTCCAACAGAGACACTTTTAGACCAGTGGTTATTATTATTTTTTTAAATTACACTTCCCCAAGCACACTGACAGCAATCCTATGAGATGGGAATAAATCTTATTTTGTTGACATTTTGCAGAGGAGGAAACTGAAGTGCCAACAGTTTAAGTCAACAGTCTTCAGGGCTGTGCGGCTACCTAGTAAGAAAGTCAACGTGCCTGTGATCAATTTTAGTTTGCCCTCAGCTCATGCATTAGGTTCTGGTTCCTACTGAGACTTAATTTTATTTTTTATTTTTTTGCTTTGTTTGTATCTTCACCTGTAGCTGTCTCTGCATTTATTCTAGAAAATCTCCTGCTAGCGTTTTCCTTCTCAGTTTCTGAATTCAACTTCATACACTATTTTTAACTCCTCTGTTAAAAAGGCATTTCATATTCACTAAATGTGTGAGATATGCCAACATCAATTTGATTGGTTAATTCACATAAAAATGCCTTATAAACTGCAAAATTATCACAAAATGCAGGGCATTACTGATGCTGAAATAAATTACATAGACTTCATTTAATCAATAAAAAGCAGGTGAATTATTTTAGAGGCTGCAAACGGACAGTTTATAATAAAGACTTTAGTAGAAACTCTTGTGTGATGAAACATCAATATTAATTTTATTTTGTTATCACAGGTGTATAATACAATTATAGAATTTTAAGTAAAGATAGGAACTATGTCAAAATGGAGCCTGGAAAATGACCAGAAAGAATGAACTTGTAATTTATGCACTGACAGTTTATACAATGACTACTTTGATTATGTCTAAGAGTTGGACTTTCTCAGGAAGCTTGGAATGCGTCCATCGCCTTTTTCTGAGCTAAGCCAGAGAAATGAGGTACCTGATTTTTGAGTTCCAAACAAAAATCCTGGTAAGCTACAGCAGAACTAAACTAAATATTCTTAGGGGATTGGGTTGTGGCTCCATGGTAGAGTGTGTGCTCTGTGTGTCTATTTCAGGTGGGCTCAGTAAAGATACGAAAGGATCTAGCAGCCACTGATTTCTGAGATGATTTAAATTTTTTATTTGGTCAGTATGTAAGATGATGTATGTAAGATTTGGAACCTACCTGTATACTGAGCTTCTTTCTGATCTAGTAATCAATGCCAAGGGAAATGGCCCATGAACACTTTTTAATATAGATACTGTCTCAAGCCTATGTGACTCCCCCATATCCTAGACCTGATTGAACCCCCAAAAATGGCAGGGACATCTGGCCCACAGTCTGGTTACCGGAATAGTGTAACCCAAATGTCTTGTTACAGAAAAATGAAAAACTCTCATTCTCCCATAAACTTGTACAATATAGCATGTCTGCCTATAAAGTAGGATTATATTAAAATTAGAGTCGCTATGCTTTTTTATTTAATGTTGGAAGAAGCAGTGGGGTGAGGAGAAGAATAAGCTTTTGCAGTGAAAAGGGTCTGAGTGCAGGGCAAAGGCATGCCTAGATCTTTTCCGAGCTTGACATAGAAACTAATGGTTTTTAAACTTATTTTCCCATAATTCTGAATGTTGCCCCAGTTGAAGGGCTAAATTTTTGCCATTTTCCAATAAGCCATTTATGGAAAGAATACAACACATTACAACTGGTTGGTTGAGCCTTTCAATAAATGGACTTATCTTCTTTAGGCCAGAGGGAGATTTGACTATTAGGGAAAATTTAGAGATGGGTCGCTGCCATTTTGCATTTGGATGTAATGAGCATTGGACTATAATAATCGAGAGAATTGCCCAGAGCAATTGATTCTACTCCACTGTCTAGTACTATCATGTACTACTTATAAGTTTACATTAGACAATAATGGATTTGATCCAAATCCAAATCCACTAGCAGATCAAATCCCTAAGCAAAGAAATATAATAAAGTGAGCTGCACATTAAAAAAAGCCAATTATCATTTACTAGACTTATATTGTTTTCAGTACAACTGGATTCACCTACATTTAAAAAAAATGCTCTTCCATTTAAAGTACTGTAACAACTCAATTTTGTGTAATATATTTCTCAACACATATCTGTACTGAGATACAAGCAAGTTCTAGCTCACCTGGGAATCCTAGAAGTTCTATGGATCATAAAGAACATAACAATTTGCTTTGTGTTCTGCATTGCTATAAAATATTCAAAATAGAGTATGATAGAATATAACTCAGTGATGAAAATAATTGGTCACTCCATCATCTAAAACGATAATATATAAGGCAGTATGCTGTTATGGTTAGATATAGAATGTCCCCTGAAGATGTTCAGAATTGATATAATTAAATCATAAGAGTTGTAACCTCATCAGTGGATAAATCCATTTTAGTGGATTTATTGGGTGATAGCCTAGACAGGCAGAGTGTGGCTCGAGGAGATGGGTCACTGGGAGTGTGGCCTTAGGGACTGTTTATGTGTCCTTGAATCTCCTGGCTTACTTTCTCTTCCTTCTGGCCTCCATGATGTGAGAGCAGAGGACTTGCTCTCTACCTCTGCCTCCTGCCGCCATGCCCTGAAATCTGTTGATGTTCAGCCTGACATGGACTGAAACATGAAATCATGTTCAGCCTGACATGGACTGAAACCCTGAAATCTCCAAAACTGTGAGCAAATAAGTCTTCCTTCTTCTAAGTTGTGTGGTCAGGTTTTTGGGGTCATAGCAGTGACAATGTTAACTGAAACACATGCTTTCTATGTAACATGCTTTTTTAAATAACTTTATGTGTGACTCACATTGGAACCATAGTCAATATACATCTTGACATTTACTTATTGGAAAATTATAAGCAAAAATATTTTGGATACAAGCATTATCCATTATTTATTATTATTGGGTTCTCTAGGGATATCCAAAACCAAAGCAAACTAAATTGGTAATGATAACGCTAACCTAGTAATGAATCATGAAAAAGGAAGAGCAAAAACAATTAGAAACTAAGAAGCTTGAGATAAACTGATGGTGCCTTTCAGTTAAGCACTCTAATCTATCATATCCATCGTTTGACTAAAAAACCAGAAGAGGAGGCTTAAAAGACCACATCAGTTCATCATCCATTAAGAAGACCTTCCTGGGCTGGGCATGGTGGCACATGCTTGTAATCCCAGTCCTTGGGAGGCTGAGACAGGAGGATTGCAGGTTCAAGACCAGCCTCAGCTACTTAGTGAGGCTCTCCACAACTTAGTGAGACCTTGTTTCAAAATAAAGAATAATAAAAAAAAAGAAAACCTTCCTGGTCCCAGAAAACCATAAAAAATGCTTTGAGAATTAATGTATACGGAACTAGACTTTAGCAGAAACATTGATATATTAGCTTTAAAGGAACAATGATTTGTTGTGTATCGGATACTTTATGTGAACTATGACCAACTTGGATGAAACCCTTGGATTTTCTAAATCTGGCTGTTTCCAAACAATCAATCTAGATCATTTTTTTTCTGCTTTCTCATCTACAAAATAATTTAAAAATGAAAGACAGAGACTACAAGAAAGAAAGAAGCATCCTTCCATGCTTTCTTCACCAGACTCTTTTAAGGCTCAAAGGTGATCCTGCCTGTCAAAGCACATCGAAGCCTACAAAGTGCAAGCCACACAACACCAAAGTCAAAGAGACATTTAAAGTTACGAAGTCCCGTCTTCTCAGGTTATATGTAAGCAGCAAAGATTTATAATTTACCCAAGGGCAGCCAGAAATTTAGTGGCCAGAATCCAGTTCTCTTGAGACCTGGTCCAGATATGTTTCAGGTTATTTACATTAATCCTTAATTTACAGTATTATAATTATTATAAATGCTGTTATTAATATATTACTGGTGAGACACATAAAATTTTATTGAATGACACTACTGACCTCACTTTTCTTTTTGAAATCTTCATTTATCTTTTTGACACCCCAAAACCTGGTTCTTCTCCTCCTGTTCTTGTTTCTCTTCTTCCTTCATCAAATGCCACTCATCATAACTATGTGAATCCTACTAGAATTAGTTTTCAGCTTTACATTTTGATCACTTCATATTCTCATGCTTTCAAATGTCTCCTCCACATGGACAACTACAAAAATTGTATGCCCTATATTTTAACATTTAAATGATGATGAGACATACAGATGTTTCATTCAATATCAAAGTCTTAACAGCTTTGGATGCAGCGACTTTGGGATCAAGACAACAATGAGTAGTGCCTTTAAATGCCTAAAGGGAAATTAACTTTCCATCTAGAATTCCTGATCTAATCAAATGGCTAAACAAATGTGACTGATTAAAACTCATGGCATATTCAGACATGGAAAGAGTAAAAATATTTAACTTCTTAAGAAGTATTGAGAGTAGGTGTTCCAACAAAATGAAGGAGAAGGTCAAGACTAAATGAAGATACAGGGCAGACAAAAGAGAGATATTGGAGAGGTAAGTGCCAGGAAGCAGGCTGTACCTCAGCCAAAAGAGCTTCCGTAGAACTTGGAATAGAATAGAGGCTCCAGAGGAAAGAAATGTAATTGATAACATATCTGAAACAGTTAATTGCTGGAAAATATTAGAGTTCTTGCAATTAGTGGGACACATGAAAAAAATAAAAATGAGTATGCAAGCAACAAATTGAATGAAAGATATGATAATGGTCAACTCCTGGAAGTCTAAAATTAGGCAGCAATGTGACCAGACGTGGTCTGAATCCTCTGACCTCTGAGGCTCCTCTCTGCAGCCTGGTAGTGACCCCTTAACCATGGGTATCATTCTCCATGGAGACAATTGAACCTGTGTCCATTTAGTCTCACCTTAATCATGAATATATCCCTTGCCCTTATGGTTTGTTGGTTCATTAAGCTAAGTGCAAGTTGAAATTTTAATGAATTTTTCAAATGCTGACCACACTTGATATTGTTTCTAGAATGCTCAACATAAAGAAAGTATAATTTATACATGAATCAGCAATAGAAGTGCATGAATAGTCCATTAGTCTTTCATTTTATTCATCATCGTGTGTGTGTGTGTGTGTGTGTGTGTGTGTGTGTGTGTGTGTGTTTACCCAATGAATTACTTGAGGGCAGGGGCTGAGGGGTACTCATTGCCTGGCCCCTAGATCATGCTTAATAACTTTGTTGAATGAAATACAATTCCAAAAGTCAGATTCCCTTGACAGAAGCAATTCTCCATGTCCTTATGGGCAGGTGTTCTGAGCCCAGTTTTCTACTGGAAAAGTTGAGCAACTATCAGTTAATTGACTTTGTAAAGACCTGGAGTGGTCAGACTGTGGGTAGGCAATCAGCAACCCCTGTCCCAGGGCAGGCTGCATTCTCCAGTGCAATTTTCATCTTCTTCCAGAGTTGTCCCCATTATATACTTAAATAATGTCTTTTTATCAGATGAACTAAGAAAATAAAATTTTGGATAGAATAACAAAAACATAGCTGGTCTATATTACGTATTACTCTACTTGAAGGTATAGATGTGTTATTGACTTTACAAGCTTCATTAGAAAAAAAACAACAGAAGAAGAAAGAAAGAACCACTGGATTTAAAGAACAGCCAGCTGCCTCAAAAAGGCCACTTTAGAGGTAAAATTAAATTTCATTTGCATTTTGAAAACAGCTAAGCCCCTAGTCTGACAGGTACTTTGTATATGTTCAGACTCTTCTCTGAGCATTGGAAAGAGATCATCAATAAAACTGATCATCAATAAAATCGATATACTTAAATAGAGCTTTTATATTATATTCAAATACTTTGGAGCAAAGAAGTTGATCTTTCTAGATAAAATGACCTCTTTATGCATACCCAAAGCATAATAAAGTGATACAATATTTGAGCATCTTAAAATTATTAAGGAATTTCAGCATTCTTTGTGGCTGCTGAATATGGAGGCTTAAATAGAAACGACCACCAATCCCAAACTCAGAAGGCTTTTCCTGCAAGAGTTTGTATAACCTTAGAATATAATTTGACAATGTCAGGCTTGGGTATGTGGAAGATAAAAACTGTTGTTGGTTACATGCAATGGTCTTAGTTGTTTTTTTGTTGTTGTTGTTTGTTTGTTTTGTTTATCCAATGTAAGAAATGAAAAGACAGAATAGAGAAGTATATGTCCCCCAATCTCTCGTTTCAGTAGAGAAGAAGGTCTTCTGTAAGCAAAAAGAGAATACTGGGTACTCCACTGCCAGCTGTGCTGTGCATTGGACACTGTCTACCCCAAGAGTTAGCAGGCTGGAGGGAACTTGGAAGGGAAACATGTCCCCAAAACAGGGCTGCCACGAAAAAGTCTCTGATTGGCAGCCTGTTTATTCCTTGCCTGCATTTATGGCAACTCCAAAATAAGAATTTTAAAACTTTTAAAACTACTAGAACAGTGATGCCTAGACTTTCCTGTTGTACGCAAGACTTTCCTGCGTCTAAGCTTGCAAAATATGGCAAAAGGAACGTTGGAAGCACTCCTCCCTTCTGTCATCCTCTTGTGAAGGTTTTCAGACTTATCCAAGCTGAGCTGTTATTTTTAATATCAATCCTCTCTTTCTAAAATAACCTTTCAAAGATTTATAAGTGTAAATGAATCACACGGGCTCACGGAAGCATATAGATTACGTTTTTCCCCCCTGCAAAATAAATAACACAAATAAGATTAAAGGATAAAAGTGTTTGGTTTGCATTTACTCTGGTTGAGATCTGGCCCAAAATGCTTAAAACAAATTCTAGTCACCAGCCATCTGACAAGCTCTCACAAGTTCTTCTCTTCTAATTCAAAATTTCCCTTCATTGGCTCAAATTTGGGAACCGACTCTTTGGAATGAATTTCTATGAATGGTTAGGCATGTTTTTGAATGGTATCTTTTGAATGGGGCAACTAGATGAATATAATACACTGCACCTGTTCTGTACTGGCTTTAAAAATAACTGGCAAGTGATATGAAAAGGTACTTTTACTGAGTAGGACTGAACACTGATAAATGGTATTAATATTTCCAGTCAGAAAAAATAGGAATCAAGCAGGTATTAGTACAGTAAATGGAGTTAATTGATATTCTTCTAGCAATAGACCATCTTGGAATGTGTATTTTCAGTTCAAATATAAAGGGCCAGAAAACAATTAATGCCCTTTATTTGGATGTGTGTTCTAATATCACCAGATGATTTTGACAAGTTATGCTAGAGAGTATTTATGAATAAATGGGAATAATTAACTTTGGTTTTAATTAAGGATAGGTGGGTTGATGCCATTCTACAGGAAATATGTTATTGTGATTCTGCCCCAGGCTATGTCATGTGGTGTCTTCTGCATTTTCCTAAGCTAAAAATATGATGAAGATACATTTATTAAAATCCTAAAACTCTTTTATACAAAGCATTTTTTTCTTGCAGATGTGGAAGAGCAGATAAAAAAAGGGAAATAATTTCTGTAGATGGTTTTCCTCTGTCCTAGTATTGATCCTACTTTTTAAACATTCTTCAGAACACTGTTTCTCTCTAGCATTACTCTCACTATGTTAATTCGAGTTTTCAACCTTTTCAAAAGGATTACACCAAAAACTTTCCTCTTTGAGTCTGCTAAGGTATCCTTTTGAAAATCAATTTGTGTCCCTCCTTGTGTAACATTCTTAATAGCTTCTCCAGTGCCCAAAGGTAATATTTAAATTTTTTATTCTTTCATTTTTGGATCATCATTTTGGTAGACAAAAGAATACCCCACTCTCACTTCTATAGTTTAACTCCAGGATGTATAAAAAATGTTACCTTACAGGCAAAGGAGACTTTATTGGTGTCATTAAGTTAGAATCGTGAGATGAGAACATTCTACTAAACTATCCAGGTAGATCCAATGCTATCACGAAAATCCTTAGAAGAGGAAACAATATCTATTTTTATAGCCGCACAATTCACAATTGCCAAACTTTAGAACCAGCCAAGAGGTCCATCAACAGATGAATGGATTACAAGACTATGGGATATGTACACAATGGAATTTTACGCAGCCATAAAGAAGAACAAAATGACATCATTTGCAGGGAAATGGAGGGAATTGGAGAACATTATGCTAAGTGAGATTAGTCAGTCCCAAAGAGTGAAAAGTCAGATGTTCTCCCTAATATGTGGAAGCTAGGGAGAATGGGACTTAGAAGGGACTCCAGACAAAGAAGGAGAAAACTTTAGATGAGCAAAGAAGGCAACCTAACTGAGGGAGATGGGAGGGGGGAAGAGGGAAATACACTAATGCACATGATGAATATACACAGACTTATCAGAGTCAATCACTATGCTGAGCACAAAAAGGAGAGAATAGTAAGGGAATTGAGGGAGGGCTAAATGAGCAATGTGTGCATGCATGCTTCTGCTTCCTTGACACTTATCAAAATGTATGATTACAATGCACCAATAAATGAGTTAAAAAAAGAATAAGAAGAGGAAGCAAAAAGTAAAATGGAGAAAAGGGACATGTGACAATGGAGGAAGGGACCACAAGTCAAGGAATGTGTGCGGCCTCTAGAAGCTGGAAAAGGCAAGAAAACGTACTCCTTTCTGAAAACTCCAGAGGGATGTTGCCTTGTTTACAACTTGACTTGAGGCTTCTGACCTCTGTTACTGTAAGAGAATAACGTCACATGGTTTTAAGCCATTACTTGTGTGGTAATTCGTTACAACATCATCAATGGGAAAATATAAGCACTGGCATATAGCAAGCGTTCAATGATTGTTTGACAAGTAAATGATTGAGAATTTGAATGGATTGCATCAATAGCCATAAAATCTTGTTTGTTTATGCTTTCCGGGTGCATTTGGTGTTTTGGAAGGCAAGTCTGTGAGCAAGCTTAAAATGACAGAGGGTCATCCATCCCTGGAGTAATATGTACCTCCAAACTGCAGTCTGAATATTTGATGTGGTCTCGATTATTTATTCACCAGGTTGTATGAATCAGATGAAAGTAGTATTCTGGTTAAGAATTCCTCTTCTGGTATAAACCTGCCCAGATTCAAATCCTGGCTGTATAGTTCGGGTTTTCAATCAAGCCGTGTCTTAGTTTTTCCATCTATTTAGTTCGTTCTTAGGGAGGATTTTATAGGAATTAAATAAAATAGAGCATGTAAAGAATATGGATATGTTCCTGGTTTATAGCAAGTACTCAATCAATTAACTACTATTTTTATTATTATTGTTATTATAGCTACATATTAGGGCTTGTTCTATAGGACTATCACAGTTATAAATGTACTAAGATATTTTGGTTGTTAAAGTGTTAAGAAGACAACTGTATTTATCTGGAAAACATAGCCACTGGATATATTTTTAGTTAGTGTCCCGGCAGTTGCTTGTATGTAGACCACATTATGAAGCTATGTTATTCAATAATAAAAGTGATATCATTTTGGCTTTTACAATTTACCAGTTGAATTCAGCAGAAGAGAAATATTTCCCCAGTAACTAGTTTATAGTTTTTTTGCAGTTTTAACTATTCAAAGGATAAAAAGCTAAATACATAATAAGACTAGCATTTATGTCTAGTTTTGCTGTCCCTGACCAAACATATGACTTAAAGCAGGATCATTAAATAAGAAACTGTTTAAAAGGAAAGCAAAACCCCAGATAGCCACAAAGATTTCAAACAAGGGCTTTTTTTTTTTTTACTGGCAGCTTTTATTTTTATGAATACAATGAGTCAATATTTTTATTATTGTTTTGACCCAGTGTTTATGAGCGTGGGGTTTGGCGCTTTTTCTGACTATTGTTCTGTTTCTGATTGGAAACCTGGAATTCATCTGCTTTACGTGAATTGTTCCACTTACATACAACAGTCTCTGCGATGTTGGATTTTACTGGCTTAGGTCATTCACACTGCTGCTGTTGGTGCTCTGTACAGCGACACAAAGTGAACACACGATTAACTTTTACTGAGGTCCGGCATTGATGGTGAAATGGAAATCATAATATACACTACTCAGGTTCAGTTAAAGAAGATCCTATAAAACAGCTTGAGGCTGTCTGCTCTATTTTGTTTTGTTTTGTTTCATAAAATAAATAGCTTCAAAAATACGTCATAAGCCCTGATACATATGGATATGTTTGTGTGTGCATATTGGTGTTCTTATAAAGAATTATTCTTTTCTCGAATACATGGTCAAATAAGAAATAACTGTATCTAATGTTTCCAAAGGTTTTTTTTTTTAGTTTTTTAGATAGAATCATGTTTTTAATCTCATGTATGGAAGACTTAACTAGGTCTATATTTGATGTAACACCACGTTTGCAATGACTTCCTTACCTTTATGCCTGCTGATGAATAGTTTATCACCACCAAATATTCCTTTTTGAACACATTATTATTATTAGTTGCTCACTTATTCTTTCAGTGAGTCACTCCTTTTTTCGTTGAATGATTTGGGGGAACTTACTTTCCAGTGTCACACTAGATGTCAGACATATACTGACAGTGATGCACAGCCCTAAACTCAAGAGGTTTGGATGCAATATTTAGTTCTCCTTATACTGAATTACCAAAAAAATTGTCATTGTCATGTAAACTTTACTTTTGCTGTACTGAATCAATGTGTGTCAGAGAGAAGCCATTTGGAAAACACTTGGATTAGAGTAATCTTAAGTTTTCTGACCTGTTGGATACCAAGAAAAGGAAGATAATTAGTTCTATGTGACCTGCACATCTTATCACATTAATCATCTTGAAATATATTTTGTTCATATTCATAGCATGAAATATCTAATGACCTCCTTTTTCTCACAAGAATCAGTGAAATTCCATAAACATTTATCGACAGCTACTATGTTCAAGACAGTGTGCTGAGTGTTAAATGTCACAGCAACCTGATCTTAGCAGAACTTTCAACCTAGATGCAAGGTTTGAAGGAGAAGTGGAATAAGGGAAGCAGAGAATGATAAAGTTAGAATAAAGGTCTAAGTAAATGCTTTGTGTTCTCAAAGCATGTCTGCTTGGGAGAATTAGGAAGAGCATCTGAGTGACATGGGTCTTTCTGGATGGTGACCATTTCGATGATGGGGTTAGGAAGGTGTAGTAGATGGTCTTACAGTGACTATGTTCACGATTTCCTGCTGGACTGGGATGTGGGAAAGAATTACGCTTCCTTCCCTACTTATGTCAGATTTCATCAAATGATTGGATGTACCATTTCCAAGAAAAAGCTTTCTGAACCATCACATAGTCCTGCAGTGTCTCTGTTCCTTCTGCCAAGAGAAGGCTATGTCCTAGATACACAGCTTCTCCATTAGCTTCTTCTGAGAATGAAGGGGACATGGAGAAAAGTCACATGATAAGATGTGAGTGAAAAATACACTTTTACTGTTTGAATCCACTGAGGTTCCTATTTGTTTCTGGAGCAAAATGCAGTCCAAAGTGACTGATACAGGGAAAGAAACTTCTGGAAAATGGTACACACACAAACAAGCAAACACACACAAACTTCGATACAGAAAATTAAGCATTAGCTGTGGAAAGTTAAAAAAATAATACATTTGCTTGAAGGACAAAGAGAATAGGGCAAGCTATTCATGAAAATACGGTTTGTGGCCCTAGTATAGACAGAAGACCTCATGATAGTGGCTGCTGGAATAAGTAGTAGTTAATAGCCAACTGAAGAGGCCATATATAAATACTAGATGTTTTGACTAGGGAAATTAACTAATAGAACTGTACTTAAAGAAATATTAAGTCAAAGAGATAAAATATAATGATGCCAACAAAAATGATTTTTATGGTCTAGAAACTGGAAGCTGGTAGATTCACTAGTAGAAATAACTACGTGGTAGAAGAAAGTGTTTCTGAGAGGAAAATAAACTATTAGGTACCAATCATTATGAACCTAAAATACAAATATGATGTACCTGTCTAGTCTACAATGAGAAATGCAGGTTTGAAGTCAAGGAGCGATACTGTAGCTAGAGAGAGTGACTTGAAAGTTGAGTTCTAAACCAGATAAGGTGGAATATACCTGTATCCCTAGTACTTGGGAGACTAAGACAGGAGAATCACAGGTTTGAGGCCAGCCTCAGCAACTTAGCAAAGGCCCTCCACAACTTATTGAGACTCTGTTTCAAAGTAAAAAATAAAATAGGGTAAAGGGTATAGATCAGAAGTAGAATGCCCCTAGGTTCAACCCATACTACCACACACAAACAAATAGAAAGTTGAAATCTTAGTTAAACATGAATTACCTGAGATAGACCAAGGCTTGCAGTTGAACATTTGATGGGATGGGGTAGGATGGTAGGAAGTATATCTGAAAAGGTGTTAGAAAAACAAGAGAGAAAACTTACACAATGGACAGTGAGGCTCAATTCTGTTCATCTGTTGTTTAGAGAGCCAGGTGGTACAACCTAAAGAACATGGTTCTAATACCATATGGCTTCTGACTCTCACTGTCTTTCTGATTCTGAACAAGATATATTATTTATCACTGTCTTCTCACCTATAAAATGGAGATGAAAAATTGTGTCTTGATTGTTGTAAAATTCATATGCTGAAGTCCTAACTCCCTAGGTAATGGTATTAGGAGGTGGGAGCATCTGGGAGGTGATAGGTCATGGGGGTAGAGCCCTCATGATGGTATCAATGCCTTTATAAAAGAGGCCCCAGAAATCAGTCTAGTATCTTTCTTCATGTGAACTTGCATTGAGAAGTTGCTGGTCTGTGACCTAGGACAGGATCCTCATCCACATCTGATCATGCTTGTACCCTGATCTTGGACTTCTCAACCTTCAGAACTGTGTAAAATAAATTTCTGTTGTTTTTATAAATCCTCCAATCTATGCAGTTTTGATATAGCAGCCCAAATGGACTAAGATAGCCGGGAATTTGGGGGAGAATTCAATGACATGACATGTCTCTCACTGTGAGAAAGGGTCCAGGGTTCATTTCTACCTCCAACATTATTATCTGGGACTTCCCTGTGTCCACACTTGCCGCCAACAGCGATTGAATGATTTTACATACAATTTCTGAAGCTTGTCAAAATCCCTCTCATTAGACCCAGTTCCAGTCTCATGATCTGCCCTATATAAAATTTCCTGACTGTCCTTTTGGTGTTCTACCCAGAGTGAGAACTTAGCAAAGTTAAGTATCTATATTGTTGATGTTTTTAAATGATGGAAGTTCTTTCATCCATTCAAATAGAATCTATAATTAGAGAACTTATAGCACATGATGTACATACACAAACCTATAAGACTCAATCACTATCCGGAGCATGAAAGGGAGGGAAGGGGGAGGGAATAGGGTGGGGTTGAAGGGAGGGTTAAATGTGCAATGTGTGCATGTATGATGTTCATACCCTGACATATATCAAAATGTATAATTACAATGCACCAACAAATGAACATAAAAAGTTAAAAAAAAAGAATTTATTGATGAAACTTGTGTAAGATGCAACAGGTGTACATTAAAAAGTTGATGTCAACTTTCAACGACACACGCAAAGAGCACCAGGACAGTGCTCAGCAGCAGTCCTCAGCAAATAAACTCTAGTATGGGTGCTCCCTGTCTCCCCAGCGTGGTGTCTGTGAATGCTGGCTGAGTTTGAACAATCAGGAACGGAAGTGGAATAGTAGCTTTCATGTTACCTGAGCTCAGAACTTCAGTAGGACTGCTGACTCCTCACTTTTTCTTAATCTCTTCTTCATGGCGAATCAATCGCACACTTTTTATTTTCCATCTCATCATTCATTACCTTACTACAGACACTTTTGTCAGCCTGATTCTGTGAGCCTCACAATCGCAGTGGCTAGACTCCCCACTTCCAGTACTTTCCTTCTATAATTCATTCTCCACACAGAGGCTTTTGAAATCTTGCAGTATGAGAGGCGGTACATCTTCCCAGCTTTTCATCGTCTTCTCTACTTTGGGAACAGTCCCCGATGAACTGCCATGTTTGTACTGTGGGTGCTTGGACTCCAAGCCAGAGATGATTTGTGGTCCAAGTGTAGACTTCCAGGACCACCACGTAACCAAGTCCTTAAAACTGGGCAAAGACATCAGAATTGTGAAATATTGGTGGCTGTCACATTTAATGACTGTCTTCTGGATGGAAAGATACAACAATGAAGGTTTTCAGAAGGTTTTCATGTCTTGTTCCTGCCCTTAGTCTTTCAATTATTCATTTTCCCTGTTAAGGTAGCTAGAGTCAGTTTCTATTATCTGGAACCCTAAGGATATGACGAATTTGTTTAAGTGAAATAAGCATGATTATAATTGTGCTGTTCTCATTAAAGATGTTGAATAACTTTCTTGTAATGAATTTTTGAAATTTCAAAATCTTGGCCCAAACATTGAGACCTTATGTCCTCTTCTTAAAACTGAATCATGGACTTATTCTCTTCCCTATTGTTCACACATTTCCTTTAATTATTACCATGTGTGGATCCAATATGACCCTATAGAGATATTGTTAAAAGTATAACTCTTGGCATTATACTGCTTAAATTTAAACTCTTGATTTTCAACATACTGAGTGACCTTGACAAGTTACTTAAATTCTTTATGTATTATGTTGTTAAACTCTAAAAGAGGTTTCTACTCATAGTGCCATTACAAGGATTAAATAGTTAATAGTCACAGAGTTTAGATTAGTTTCTGCTACATACGCAAGGTTTATAAATAGTACTATGATTATTTGTTGTTTCTGAATTATACTTTGTATTTCCAACCACTGAATTTATTCCTGTTTTTTTTTTCTTCTCTATTTCTATAAAACTTAGTAGTATTTATTGATCAATGAATCCTTTTCCAGGGACTGTTCCAGAGCAACTAAATCTTCTAGACCTCTTCTTCTATTAAACTTTCATTGTACTTTATCATAGGATCCCCACTGTGGCATGGTTCAGAGGTAAGAACTGTGAGGCTTTTAGGACATGATTCGATCATGAGGTCTATAACCTTATTCGTGAATTGATCCATTTGATGGATTAACAATTTGAATGGACTACTAACTGTAGGCAGGCAGGGCATGTCAGAAGGAAGTAGGCACTGGGGATGAATCCCAGCCCTGAAAGGGTTTTTCTTTTCCTTGATCTATACCTCTCTCTCCCTGCTTCCTGGCTGCCATAAACAGAGCAGCTTTCTTCCACCATGTCCTCTTGTCATCGTGTTTCTACCACGGAGCCAGCTGACCATGGACTGAACCTCTGAAACCATGAGCTATGAAAATAAACTTTTCTTCTTCTAAGTTGTTCTTGTCAAGTATTTTGGTCAGCACAATGAAAAGCTGATGAACACACTGCCACAGAACAATCTCCACACTCTACCCTGTTTTGTCATTGTATATATGCATTCTTTGTTTTTTGCTAATAGTTTCTAAACTCAGAGAGATCATGCCTATGCACCATCTGTCTTGTGTTCTCTCTGCTTAGCATAATGCAGCAAGCTTTGCAAGCTCCAAAGAAGTGTTGGCTAAAAGAATAGCAAGAAAGAAATATTTCACATTTTACCCTCATTCTGCCATGTGAGAAAATGTATATGTAGTAATTCTTTTTTGTTCTTTTTGGACTGGAGATTAAATTCATTGGCATTCTATCTCTGAGCTACACCTACAGCTCTATTTTTTTTTTATTGTGACCACATTCTGTCCTCGAACCTCCTGTCTCAGCCTCTAAAGTACTCAGATTACAGGCTTGTGCCACTGTGCCCAGCTTGTAGTAAGTCTTTTGATAAAGGGAGGGAAGTGATTTGCATAAATATTTTCAACGACTTGGTCATAAGTCAGTGGCTCATGATCCGATGACGATGTCTTCTTCCAGTCTACTTCACCCTAACTCACTCCATTTTTGAACTTGGCTCTTAAACCAGTCAATGCCACACTTAGATATAGTGAGAAATTGAGGAAGCAGCAGTTATTACGATCAGTCATTACCCTCAAGTATAAATTTGCAGTTCTAAGTGCACATTAGAATGCATTCTTCAGAAGGCTGATCAAAGACTGTTCTAAAAAGCGAAAGTGAAAATAGGTTTGCTTTATGTCATGAAGAAGGCTCACATGGCTATTCCTCTATTCCTTCTATTGTGACCTGACTCTGGAAGTGTGGTGGAAGGCATTGTCGAATGAGTGAGAAATCAAGAGAAGTGGTGCCAACTGGGGTCGATGAATCCAGTTGCTCAGTAACCCAGGTATAAAGAGGAGGAAAGTACAGTCGGTGTCCACTATTTATCCAAAGCAGTGAAATAACTTTCTTTTTCCCAGCATTAAAATCAGTCCCATTGGATAAGAAAAAGAAAATTACTAAATTTAAGATCTGCTTGGCTCCTTAGCTGACCTCTCATTTTATGAATCTTCTCCATGGGAGTTTTCAACAAAACCAAAGTTTTCAAAGTCCATTGTCTTTTACTGAATTTCATTTAAATATTGCTAGGGACATATTTTTAAATAAAAGGAAACAGGATCCATCTCACAGCTCCCAGAAGGCAGGCATAGTTAAGAAAAAGACAAAATTAAAACCAATAAGCTAATGGTTGAATTAAAACTTATAATCTAAGTGATACCCATAGACAGATGGACTGTGAGGTTGAACTTCGCCCTTGATGGACCTGCTTTCATAGGAAGATGTCTGCTAATGGCTTCTTATTAGAGGAGGGTTAAATTGTCTTCTTTTACATTCCCACCATCTTCACTTAAAAACAGGATTTCAAAATCTCTCTTACCTTTTTTCCATAACCCCCAATTTGTCCACAAATTTCTACTTGCAACATCACTGGTTTATCTCCTTATAACTAAAATATCATTATACATGGGAATTTCAGTGTCGATGGTGTTTTCTAGGTCTCTTTTTTTTGTTGTTGTTGAACCTGTGGTGAACCCTGGGTTCTTAGCTTTGCAGTTGAGTAAGCAATTTGAAAGTTGGAATCATTTTGTTGTGACAAAGTCATGGATTGGTCTTTAAGTGATGATTGATTATTCTTCAGGCACCATTACTGTGGCATGGCAGTCTCTAGTGAATATAGAGCAGAGCTGAGTTCCCTCAACTCTTAGGGCTAGGGTGTGGATTCTTAGTAATAAGAAGTAGAAGATATCCTATGGATACAGAGAAGGAAATATATCAAGGACATGTAGGTTCTACCTTTGCTTACCCCAGTGTTATGACCACCTCAGTTTCCTTTTCCCCGGGTTATCCTACATTAAAAATCAATCATCTAAGCTGGGCATGGTGGCACACCCTTGTAATCTCAGTACTTGGGGCCAAGACAGGAGGATCAAAGGTTCAAGTCTAGCCTCAGCAATTTAGTGAGACTATCAGCAACCTAGTGAGACCCTATTTCAAACCAAAACCAAATCAGCAACAAAATAAAAGGCCTGGGGATGTAGCTTGGAGGGAGAATGCCTCTGGGTTCAATCCCCAGTACTATACACACATACATAAATCAAATCAATTATCTATATTTTATCTAATGTTGGAATGAATAGAATCTCATTTCCTCTTCTTATCTTTAACATTGCTTAATGGAGATCATCATTTGTACCAGTACTTCTTGCTGAATAAATAATTTTGTGATTACCAGCTTGAACTACAACACTAAATTCCAGGTATATTTCTATCTATAGATACAAAACAAAAAGAAACAATATTGCAAAAATAAATACATAAATCACAAATGTGCTAAGGAAAGCCAAGCAAAAAAGCAGAAGCAATGACTTGTTTTGGTCCCCTTAATAAAACCACAAAAATGATGAAACATTAAAAAAATAATAAACCAAAATGAGTGATAGAGACAAGACCCCAAGATGCCAGAAAATTCAGTAAATTTCATTAAATTGTGCATTTATTTCAGTAGACCCCACAAAAAAATATGTAAATGCCATGTTGGGACCACATTTATTTCCATTTTCTCTGGGAAATGATTTGGTGCATAACTACAATCACAGATTAGCCTGTAGTTTATGGCAACATAAGGAGGTTGAACAACATAGGTAAATATGGACAGAGCAGATTTCTCACACCAGATGAAATATTTATCAGCCAAATGACTTTGGAAAACTGTTTTCAAGGCCATATCCATGAGGTTTCCAAGTTTTGGATCTCTGAGCTAGGAGATCTTTTCAGAAGAGTCCGACAGCATATGCTTTTTAAATCCTTTTCTTTAAAAAGACCACTCTATCTATGCTTCTCAGAAACACACACCCACACACTCAACAAATTGGTCTTGGGTTTATTCCATTAATATTAACAGAAGAATACTATTACATAAATAAACAAAATCACTCTGATCTCAAGTCGTCTCAGCTAGTCACAGAAGCAGTCAATTCCAGCATATAAATAAATAAAAGCTGACAGAATAGCAAGCTAATGTTCAGTGAGACTTAATCAAGCCTTGGAATTAAGGTTTTTAAAAAAGTACATTGCCCTCAGGCAAACTTATAAGAAAAATATATTTTCTTTAGGCAAATTTATAAGCGGAGAAAAAACAGTCTTTAAAACCATGTGGTGGGAGTAGTCACATTTAGAAGTTTGCTGCAAGTCGGGCATGGTTGGTGCATACTTGTAATCCCAGTACTTGGGAGGCTGAGACCAGAGGATCTGGGTTTGCAGCCAACCTCAGCTACTTAGTGAGGCCCTCTGCAAGTTAGTGAGACCCTGTTTCAAAATAAAGACTGAAAAATAGGACTGGGGTGTAGAATGCCCCTGGGTTCAATTCCCAGTACCACAAAAAAAAAAAAAAGAAGTTTGCTGCAGCCATGCTTTCCAAACCGTAGGAGTTTTTTTTTTTTAATCCAAATTCCTAGGACATACCCAAGGCTAGTTATACTCAATCCTGAACTCCAGTTCCCTCTCATTTGAATACTTTATTTGCAAATCTAATATGCAATTCTGCCCTAGCAATATTTTTTATACCCCATCAAAACCCTAAGATCAAATACACTCCCATAAAATGTTTCTTACCCAGGATACTCATCAGGGTGGAAAACCACAAGCACTCACCCAGTTGCTCACTCCTCCTTTCTTTTTCCCAAGCCTCTCTCATCTAATGCATCAATTAAATGTGTTTCCCCCACCTTCAAAACCTATCTGAACAGGACCACTTCTTTTTTTTTTTTTTTTTTTTTTTTTGCAGTACCGGGGATTGAACGCAGGGGCGTTCTACCTCCGTGCTAAATCCCTGGCCCTATTTTTTATACTTTTTTTTGAAACCGGGTCTCATGAAGTTGCGGAGGGGCTCACTAAGTAGAGAGAGAAAGAGAGAGAGAGAGAGAGACAGGGGGAGTGAGAGAGAGATAGAGCTGAGGCTGGCCGCGAACCTGGATCCTCCGGTCTCCACCTCCCAAAGTACTGGGATTACAAGCGTGTGCCACCACGCCCGGCTGAACAGGACCACTTCTGACCATCTCTGCTGTCACCACTGTCATCAAAGCAGCCATTTTCCCAGCTCTGGAATGTCCAACTCCTTCCTGGCTGGTGTCCCCTTTCCACAATCCAGAACAGAAGATCCAGGGTGATTTGCTGATCTTTCCACTTCTCATTCCCTATTCATCTCTCCTTTATTCTCAGGAGTCCAGTACCCAAGATGATCTTGGATCTTGCCTGGTCAAGCCACGTTCATTGCATGGCTCTTCTCTCCTGGAATGCCTTTCCCAAGAGGCCCGCAGGTCTCCCTCCTTCACTTCCTTCAGTTCTCTGCTCAAACATCAAAGATGACTTCTTTTGTCATCTCTAAAGAAGTACCTTTTACCACTCTCTTTTTGTCCTGATTTATTTACTTTCTACCAATGATCACTACTTGAAATTAGTTTACATTTCATTTTATTCTTTCCCTCATTAGAATTTAAGTTCCATGGAGTCTGGGAATTTAACTTGTTCTCTTTTGTACCCACAGAAACTGGAGTAGTGTTTCACTCATAGTAGGAATACAGTACTTACTCATAGTTCATAAAAATTCCTCAAGTGTTTCTGCTTTCAATCAGATTGCTAAAGCACTGATCTATGCATCATTAAACAATTATTTTTCATCTTCAAGAGTGACCTTGAATACACAGGCTACTATTTTGCATAAAATACTTAGTATAAATATTGCTTAAGATTATCTAAGAAAAGAATATTGGTTTTTGTTTTATCGGTCATGACCCACATGTAGCTACTCATCAAAAACATAAGAATTTTATTTTCTATCTTATTGGAATATTAACTGTAGGGAAGAAGAAACACAGACATGCATTGAGTCCCACTTGAGTGAACATTTCTTTTCTAATAATTAACACTATCACTCATTCCATTGCATTGGAGATGTAGAGAACAGCTGAAATAGCATGGACTTGGACAACTATACAATTAAATCATGGTCCTTTAATTACTGTCATTGTAAATTGTTCCTCAGTTTATTCATCTATAGAATGGAACTGTTAAAGTGTGTTGCAGAGTTATATTGATGATTTAAAAAATATATGTTTTTGATGATTTTTAAATAAATATATATAAATTTTAAAATATATATAATATATAAATATTATATATTGATGATTTAAAAATATATATTTTTTAAAATATGTATTTTAAAATATATATTTATTTAATTTAAACAAAGGATTAATAGGCTCCATCCTGACCTCACTTATACACACAAACACGTAGAATCTCATCCACCTTGACCTGACACCTGCAAAGTGCGCTAATGCCGTGCTGCCCCAGCTCTTTCCCTCACTCTTCTAAAAGCACTATTCTGAAACCAATTCAACATCAGCCAAGGTAGGAATATGGGCAAAAGGAGCTCCTTTGCCCCTTGCCCTTTGTCTTCCACTATCCTCTTCTCTCTGTACAAGTCTCCAGCTCCCTAAAAATTGTCAGAGCCCTTGGTTAGCGGAGTGGTGGTTATTTTTTTAAGAACTGGAAACATTCAAACAAGAAAGTTAACTTGGAGAGGCACATTATGGATTTCTTGGCAAGGCAAGTCTGTAATTCTGCATTTCTCTGGGAGATGTTATTGGCTTTTTCCTCCGATTTGCCTGGTACCTTTGTTCAAAGCGAAGCCTCAGACGGGCAGTTGGGATGCAGATTGAGATCTGGCGCTTGCGCTACTTTTCACAGGTCGCTGCTGCTGGGTGTTTCCCTTCGGACTCTGAGAGAGGGATAGAGAGTCACAGATGTCACCTTCAAAGTGAAGGATGGGACCAGATTTTGTTGTTAACAGGAGTCCCATTATAATAGCTTCATACCTCGGTTAGAGCGGCGAGACCAGGCACAATTATGGAATATTTTAGCTAAGCAGATGTGCCTCTTCAGAATAGAGATCACTCAATCCTTTGAAAGCTCAAGAGCAGAAATGACTTTCTCATAATATTAGACTTGGGAAATCAAGTCAGTACATCAGCGTTTTTTTTTTTTTTTTTTTTTTGCCCTGAAAACTTTATGCCAGCTTGTTAGTCTGCATTGAGAAAAATATTCAGAACTCATGATAGAGCTATTACTCACACAGAAGAAAATGGTGTGGAAAATGGCAGAGATGACAGGGGATGGTCTGCTCTGTCTAGAATATCCTTCCAGGGGAAAAAGCACATGAAATATACACTTATGGTGGGGCGCGGCATAGCCTGTGACTCCAAAGATGGCATTTTGAGGGAGAGCCATTTCTACAAATATAATAAAAACACAGGAAGAGTATTCTTGTTGTATAAACTAGACTAGAGTCCAGTTCAATTTCTGAAATGGGAGCTTTTTGAAAGGTTTAATACTCAGACTTGGCTCAGGGATTTTAAAGATAGCCTAGATAGTCTCTCGCAGCATTTAACAATTAGTACCCACTGCCAGTGCTTCCTGTCTGTCTCTATTTACAAAAGGAACACATGGCTGACAGATTTCTCTCCTAAGCTGGGCGGACTGCTGACCAGTGGGCCCTACCTGGTGAGTTTTCCTTTTGGAACAAGAACACAGTTTCCAATTTAATCTGTACTTAGGCTCACAATAATCTTCATGCACTTTGCTTAGACATGTTCCAAACGTTGAGGGAGCAATTATTCTAGAACTGTAGTTATCTACTTAGAAATTATTGATTTCCTTACAAGGAGGTGGGTGAATATTTTCAAACTAATTTTGGTCCTTCATTATCAATGCTTAGTGGAAATACTTCTTGAGCATGTAGCTTCCTAGGTCAGAATAAATTGAGGATATGTTTACTTCAAAACCCTTGGAGAAAATGTTATTACTAAAACTGGATTATTTGATATAAGAGAATAAAGTCCTAGAAGTTACTCTTGACATTTATCACTAATAAAACTCTGCTTTAACCTGATAGCTAAGAACTTTATCAATTACTGTGACAGACTTGGGAAGGAGACACTGAGTTAATAGGCACAGTAAAGAAAACTGTTGAACTGATTTAGTCACTCATGGGTACATTTATCCACTCAAAACTAAATAAATGTTCCAGATGCTAGGAAAACTGTGAATAAAACAGTCAAATTTCCTACGCTTAGAGGGTTTATATCCTAACAGCTGTGTTCAAGAACAGTCTCTACCCATGTCTATTAGTGTTCTAGTGTTTCAGTTCTTTCAACAGAAAAGCTACACACAGATATTATTTTCTTTGTGTTGAAGTTATAGATGCGAAGAAGCAGAACTAGAAAAGATATTAAAGATTATTCATTCAGAACACTTCAGTCACTGCACAGGTGAGCCCAGTGGGGCTTTGGAAGGTGAAAGGATTTACCCAAGGCCCCACTGCTGGTTGGCAGCAGGAATTTTAGTAGCATCTAGGCGCTGGAGCTTAGATTTAGTTTCCTACTGTTGCCATAACAAAATATAGAAAACAAGTGGCCCAAAATATCATAGATTTATTCTCACATAATTCTGGAAACTAGAAGTCCAAAATCAAGGAATTGGCAGGGCTGATTACTGAGACAAAGTCTCTCGGGAGACTTTGTCCCATGCCTCGATAGCTTCTGGTGTTTGTGGCTGGCCGTGGTACCCCTTGGCCTGCAGCAGCATCGCCCCAGTCTCCACCTCTGCTGTCACACGGCATTCGTGATTCATTTCTCCGTGTCCTGTGTCTTCTCATGGCCTTCTTATGAGAACACTAGACATTCAATCTAGGCCCAACCTTAATCTAGTCTAAACTTATCTTAACCCAAACCCATCTGAAAACACCCTATCTCCTATCAGGTTACATACACAGGTACCAGAACTTCAACATATCCTTTTTGGAAAACACAATTCAACTTATAACATGCATTTAACCATGTGCTCTTTGTATAACACCAGGTTGCTTCTAGCCTTGAAGAAATGTTTGCTGAAATTGTGAATTGTTTTGCTGTTAATATTAGAAAGAACATTTGGAGTCAAAAGAAACAATATGGATTTTAAAGTCATCTATCACAATTTTTTTTTTACACATACCTGAAGCTGGGATTATGATTTTGAGAAATTTATGTGCAATGTTTGGAGAGTAGTATTTCTACTATTCTGCAATTTCCTTACATATCTACCTCCAAATCTGCCTAGTCTCTTAAACAAATGAACTATGCAAACAAGAAAAAAAAAGATCCATAATGCTAATTAAGATTAGTGGTGTGCACATCTAGTACCCCAAGGGAAACTAGTCCTGGTTCCCACTTCCTCTGCTGCTTCCTCGCCTCTATAAATTCCAGGTAGGCTCACTTCCTGCCCTGGGAAGATAGAACTAACTCTTGAGAGCCTAGCTCATTTGTAAGGTATTTCCAGAACAGAGCGAAAGTTGTGCCAAATGTTGCAAATCATATATGATCTGTGCCATGAGACCTTCAAAAGATTTCATTTACAAGCACATAAAACATATTGTAATTGGAGACGTGGTTCTGCAAGGAACAGATCTGTGCAGCCTTCACTCTGCGATGCAATGCTATCCTGGCACAGCCTTCTCAGAGTTTTTTCTGGTTACATTTGCCAAGATTTTTTTTTCCTGTTTAGTTGGAAAAAAAAGCCATTTATGATGTTTAATCAGGATGACACAACTGTCTATATTATCCTTCAATTGCCATGAAAAATAAGCTTTAGATATTTCTATCATAATTTAATCTACCATAAATTAGACCAAAGAAGAAAAAAATTCACATCCGTTGAAAAAAATAAAGAAATTATTAATACCCTGTGGATTAAGACTGTGATTTTCCCAGATGGAATTAAACAAGAATTTAATAAAAGAAGATATATGTATTAAAAATAAGACTATATTATTCAATGGCTGAATCAATTTTCTGGGAAAAAATAGAATATCATATCAGACTTCTTTTATGTGTCATATTCTGTCTTTGGCTTCATCAGTCTTTATTCTAGCTGCTGCTGAGATGGACAGATCAGGGTGATGTCTGATCAACTTCATGAAACCACAGCCTGATGGTGTGTACATTGGTTAGAACTCACCTCTCACCTGGTGTCTGTGCAATAGGGTGACCAGCTTGTCCTGGTTTGCCCAGACATGTTCAGCACAGAAGTTTCTTTCCCAGGAAAACGCTCTGTTCCAGGTGTACTGGAGTAGTCATTCCCTTTTCAGAGGACCCTAAAGCATGAGCCACCACAGGATCCAGTTCAAAGATCAAGCACCTACAACCTGCAAGTGTGTGTGTGTGTGTGTGTGGTGGGGGAGAGGTTAGGGTACTGTGCGGTGAATTTTATCCAGTGGAGTCCAGAAACTAATGAATAAATTCTTCCTCCTTTCTTCCCTTGGACTGATTGTCATGACATGCAATTTGTGTGGCTTCTCAGAAGATGGTCTGAAATGATTAAGCAATTAGTTGTATTTAGGGGAAACTTCCTGAAATTGGCTTTTCCCCTTTCCCTCCTTTGTGGACTAAATATAAACCCCTCAATTCTTGTGTGGAAATCCTAATTCCAAAAATGATGGTATTAGGGAATAGGAGATTTGGAAGGAATGATTATGAGATCATAAAGGTGGAGGCCTCCTGAATAAGATTAGTAACCTTATAAAAGAGGCTAAGAGAGCTCTCTCATCCTTTTGCTGTGTAAGGACACAATGACAAGACAGCCAGCTGTGAACCAGGAAGTGGGCTGTCATGAGACCCTGAATCTGCTCCTCCTTGATAGTGGACTTCCTGGCCTTCAAAGTTGTGAAAAAAGAAAGTTTGTTGTTTGTATTATAGATGCAAGGTTTATAATATTTTTGTTATAGCATCCTGAACAGATGAAGACACCTACTTTATTATGTTTTCCTTGACTCCTATTCCCTGGGTTTTCAGTCCAGAATGGAGTAATGGAATAGCAGTCCTTTGCTGGGTGCACGCTTGTAACCCCAGTCTTTGGGAGGCGGAGACAGGAGGATCATAGGTTCGCAGCCAGCCTCAGCTACTTAGTGAGGACCCTGTTTTAAAAATAAAGAATAAGCCGGGCGTGGTGGCGCACGCTTGTAATCCCAGTACTTTGGGAGGTGGAGACCGGAGGATCCGGGTTCGAGGCCAGCCTCAGGTCTCTCTCTCTTCCTGTCTTTCTCTCTCTCTCTCTCTCTCTCTCTCTACTTAGTGAGGCCCTCCACAACCTCGTGAGACCCGGTTTCAAAATATAGTATAAAAAATAGGGCCGGGGGTGTAGCGCGCAGGTAGAACGCCCCTGGGCTCAATCCCCAGTACCACACACAAAAAAAGAAAGAATAAAAAATAGGGCTGGGGGTATAGCTCAAAGGTAGAATGCCCTTGGGTTCAATCCCCAGTTCTGTGAATAAATGAATGAATGAATGAATGAATGAATGAATGAATAAACAAATAAAAAGGAATAGCAGCCCTTTTCCTCAGGCTTCTCTTTTAGTGAACACAGGCTATGGAAATTAGCACAAGAAATGAACCTAGAAAATGAACCTTCATGATCAGATTGTGGACTGGTTTATTAATGGCAATAATGATGTTACTGCTAGTTAAATGGAGAGTTTCCCCAGTATGCAAAGCATCACAATTACATAGACATCCATCTGTGGTTAGTCTGGATAAGGTGCAGTAGAAGGTGAGGCATTGAGATGTGCAGCAAGCGTGGTACTTGGGACACAAAGGGACAATAGTTATTTTCTGAGTCACAGAATGAGCTAGTATCTATTAACCTTAACCACACTGCAAATCTCAGTAAAAACAACAGGCTTTGAGTTGTCGGTTGCCAAGTTGCGCTGTGCTTTGAAAAGCCAATAATATCGTATGGCAGCTTGAAGGACATTTTGATTTCTTGCAATTGCTGGGAATACTATGCTAACAATAAAGACCAGCACCTAATTATAAAGGTGTGGAATTGCTAAAGAGGATATCCACACTCTGCAGGTCTCCTTTGCAAAGTCAGGAGTCACATGAAAAGGATGGGTCTCTGAAACCTGGGATGGGGTTGCCTGAGTGACTGAAACTGAGAATTTTGAAATTGAGATTCCACAAATCCTCTGAGTTGTAATCAGCTTCTTCCCTTTGCCAGAGTAGAGTGACTTCCCTTGTTTTGAGACTTCTTTTGAAGGAGGTGACTTACATTTTTGAGCTTGTCCACTTTAAGGTCTGTCCTTCATTATCTCTTTGACACAAGTCTGACGGTGTTGGGTCTTAGCACAACATAAGCAGGGACTACATTTCCTCCTCTGGTAGGAAATTGTTTACACATGAAAGAAACTACAGGTCACATCTAATATAATACCGATATATACCATATCAGATCAGGTTTAGGAATAGATTTTGAGGGCACTGGCCTAGAACAGATGGAAAATAACTCTGAGGAGGGAGGAATATATTGCCATAGAGAAACTCATCCATTGGCTAGAGATTCAATATTGTGACAAAATCATCTAACAGTCTGTTAAAGCCACGACTCAAAGCTTGGGCTTGATCAGGGCCACCCTACATAAATAAGGTGAAAAGCTCAGAAATGTGATAGAGGATTGAGAAAGGAGTCAGAGGCTAAGGAAGGTAGTCATGTCAGAATGCATGGACTTCCTAAGACTTAGGAATTTTCTGCCCAGTTATTCTCTGCATAAGATTCCAGAACATAATCCCTTCACTAAGACAGGAAGTAATATATTAGTGTGGTACATCATTGGAAAGATCAGTGGTGGCTTTTCTCGATTGGCCAAAATAAGAATAGAAGATGAAGCCATGGCACTGGGCTTGCTGCCATGGATGCTGATGACGGGATTCCTGAATGACAGGGACTGGGACCAGGTGGTAACATTTAACAATAGGAGGCAAGATAGATATAACTCTTCTCATGGACGGCAGGCCCCTATGGCAAAAGGGTGCTGTCACTCTTAGGCAACTGTGGTGATATTTAAAACATCAGTACTGCCGGGAATGGTGGCGCACGCTTGTAATCCCAGTACTTTGGGAGGCGGAGACCGGAGGATCCGGGTTCGCGGCCAGCCTCTGCTCTCTCGCTCCCTCTCCCTCTCTCTGTCTCTGTCTCTCTCTCTCTCTCTCTCTCTCCTTAGTGAGGCCCTCCGCAACTTCGTGAGACCCGGTTTCAAAATAAAGTATAAAAAATAGAGCCGGGGGCATAGCACGGAGGTAGAATGCCCCTGGGTTCAATCCCCGGTACCGCAAAAAAATAAAAAAATAAATAAAACATCAGTACCTTTCTAGTGCCAGAAAGATGGACAGCCTATTAAAATGCTACTTCCCTTGCATAATCAAAAGAAATCAAAAGTTGACAAATAGAAGTCCCATATCAGCTGCCAGGGTAAAAACTTGCCACCTTTTACCCAGTTTTCAAATCTAAGTCTGTTTTAGAGACCCGGAACCCACAGATTGAAGGACAGACTGAGTCAATTAGAGCAAAGGGCCTGTAATGCCTCTGCAAATATGTAGTGACTATTCCTTGGGTCCTCACCCAAAGGGTCGGGATAAGAATGTACCAGAAGAGAGAAGACTCAGTGATGTATTGAACTTGTAGGTCACCTCCTAGAGAAATCAGGACACCTTGTTTACACAAAAATTGCAGCCATGTTTTATTACAGGAGGACTATACTATGCTATGAGAGCATGAGCGGTAGAGTGGAATGTGCTAGATCCTTACAGAATCTCTTCAATTGCTCCTTCAGATCCTATCAATCATGTGCTGGTCTAGCTGCCACCACAGCAGCCAGCTCAGCACAGCTGTCAACCTTCTTCCACACAGGTGCCACCTGATGGCTCCTTGCTTTGTATCCACACGGGCGCTGCTCACCTCCATCCCCTGAGGTTTCCTACTGATGCTGAGATGTGCACAAGGTGAGACATCACTCTGAGGGTTGCACGTGCAATGCAGAAGGGCTCTGGAAGGGCATGGTATCCTTGTGGTAGCAATCTTTGGCCATGCGATGTGGAATTCTTTTGCCCTTGCTCCCTGGTTCGGTGGTACTGAGATATTGTGGTCGCAGTTTCACAGTAGAGGAGCTCACACTTGGTGATGGCCAACTTGTTCACTCAGCTTTCTATTTTCTCTCCAAGGCTCCTTCAAGCATGCTAATTTGGATTTACATAAGTCCCTTGCCTTCACTTCTACTTTTTGGAAAACTCAGTCTAAGATTATATTTACAATGCAGTCGGTTGCAATGTTTAAACAAATGCAGGAGTTATATACATTTTCTTTGGTGGGAAAAAACAAAGGCAAAATAGAAAGGGAAATTGAGAAATCAGACACAGAAAGAGAGATACTGGGTGAATTGATAAAAAAAGAGAGACAGAATTCAACTTGTACAATTTGTGTGCAGGTTAGCAGGCTAAAGTAGAAGAGAGGGATTGTGTGTTGTGTGTAACCCTGCAGTTATCAATTATGTTTAGTAGAGATAAATCCTCTGTATCAGTCTCTATAGAAGTGTGGTTTGCCTGAACACTGTTCCGTAATAGGAGGTTCCCATCCCTGACAATGATTATAATCATTAATATTTATTTAGCAGGTTGACTTGTTCCAGAAACTGTGGAATGCTCTATATACTTTATTTCATATAATCTTTACCACAACCTTCTAAGCTAGATACTGTTAAAAGCCTGGTTTCAGAAATGAAGAGGTTAAAGCTTAGAGATTTATTTAAGGATTTCTAGCCTCCTTGGAAAAAATTAGGTGAGAGTAAAACAGTGTGAGAAGATTCACTTTCAATAATTAGCAATTTAACTTATTTTCCAGTTCCAGAGGAAATAGGTATTTTAATCACATCCATATTGTAGGTGAGAAAACAGAAGCTCAGAATGTCTTAGTAAATTACTAAGAATTCTGCACTGTGGAGTACGGAGTCCAAGGTGCTGATCCGTGCAGCTGATTTACAAAAGCAATCTCCGCTATTCTATACTTACTTGGCTGTTCTTGCAAATACATTTGTACTTTTTAAACTCATATGTACACAACAAAAACATATTCAAAATACAAAAGGATCTAAACTGTAAATTCTCACTCCCATCTCATTGTCTCATCAGAGGACAAAACAATTATCTTGTGTTGGGTCCTTCTAGAAAATTTTCACATATATATATATGTGTATATGTGTATTTATATGTATATGTGCATATATGTATATGTATATGTACACACACACACATATATATATGCACAAACAGAAATCTGCAACACTATACACACACAACTAACTATACACACACAACTGCAACACTATACACATACAACACACATACACACACGCATATATATATACTTACACATTATTTTGCACATATTTAAGCTAACAATCTTGGATATCATTCTTTTATCAGAAACTGCAGAGCTCCTATCTGCTTATTTTAATTAATTAACTAATTAATTAATTTTAGTGCTGGGGGTTGAACTCAAGGACATTCTATCTCTGAGCTATATCCCCAGCCCTATTTTATTTTTTATTTGGAAACAGGATCTTGCTAAGTTGCTGAAAGCCTTGATAAGTTGCTGAGGCTGGCTTCAGACCTACTATCCTCCTGTCTCAGCCTCCCACGTGCTGGGATTACAGGCATGCACCCTACACCTGGCCTATCTGCTTATGTTAATGGCTTCATAATACTTCACTCCACAGGTGTGCTATAATTTAATTAACCAGCCTTCTACTGATGGTCAGTTTTGCTTTCTAGCTTTTTACTATTACAGACAACACTGCAGTAAACATCCTTGATGTATACATTTGAGCATTTTTATGAACATATCAGTAGAATAATTTCTTGGCAAGAAACATTGGAGGATCAAAGGCTATTTCCATTTTTTCTATTAATTACCAGTTGCTGTATTAAACATACTAATTCCTGGGGAATGTTTCTGTGACTAATAGGTTGTGACAGCATTTCCCTCTTCAAAGAGGACGAAGGGCATGTTCAGGTGGCAGCAGTCTTCACAGTGTTTGCAGATAAGCACTGTGGCTGCTGGGGATGACTGCTTCAGAGCCCAGAGCCCATTCAGTTCCTGTCTGTCCCACGCTCATTGTTCTGTTGCACGTGCCCCCTGTGCTGTCCCAGGTGCAGGAGGCCTTCATGTAAACAGACATTCCAAATACCAGAACGTCTCCATGGGGTGCAGGGGACCGCTGCCAGAGCTGAGATTAGTTTAGGAACCGGACACATTCTTGCTGGAGAAACACATGACCTTAAATCCACAGCTTAGTATGGGGTTAAAAATTCAAATATCTGATTTGGGTTGGGAAAGGATCTGTAAGCAGGCTGGGGGATTTGTTCTCCTTAGACATCCTTAAAAAAAGACAAAAAATATTGGCAGGTCTAGATTGATTTCTTGGAATTTTCCAAATGGATCACTAAGAGCAAATAAATATATTCAGTTTACACTCTCTTAATTCCTCTCTCTCTCTCTCTCTCTCTCTCTCTCTCTCTTTTGCGGTACCAGGAATTGAACCCAGGGGCATTCTACCTCCAAGCTACACCCCTGGCCCTATTTTTATACTTTATTTCGAAACTGGGTCTCACGAAGTTGTGGAGGGCCTAAGTAGCTGAGGCTGGTCTCTCTCTCTCTCTCTTTCTCTCCCTCTGATATTCTGTGTGCCAATTTGTCAAATCCCCAGATTCCTTTACCAGCCCATCTCTTTTCATTCTTCACCTTGACCACTGGTTGCAGGTGAAACCATTTCCAGGAACATAACACTCTTTTCCTTTCCGGCGGTCACCTTTGTAAACTCTCCAAAAATGCAAAGTGAAGACTTCTTTCAAGAATTGAAAAACTCTCCCATGACTCGATGTTTTACAATTCCTAGCTATGTGCATCTCCGGCTATTTCACAACCACCCTAGAGGCTGCCAGACAGTCCACTTCCAAGTCCAATAATGAGCTGTCCATTTAGTGTGTTTAATTGTTCTCTTACAAATGAAGTTTTCTTAATTGCCTGTACTGGGTTTAAGTCTCGTTTGTTGCTGTTGCTGCTTCCTTTCCTTTAAATGCATACTTATTTGATTTCCTAGCCACTCACAAATACACCACTGCCAGGATCCCGTATTTTCTGGGCCGCAAGGCAGGTGCAGTTTCTCCCACATCATACTGCCTGGAAACCTCCAACACTCCTGCCCCTTCAGCTACCTCTGCAGTTCTGTCAAAGTGTGTTCAGGCTGATATACAGCCCCAGGCAGGCACTGCCAGTTCTGAGGCAGCTCAGGAATTCAGAAGAAGAACTGTGACATAGACAGAGCTGTATTTCCTTCTAGGGGTCTGGATGATTTGAACTTGGCAGAAACATCTGCAGGCTGACATGTCTCTGTTAGGATTTCAACCCTCAATAGAGAGTCACCGAGATTTATATTTAAATGGAATAATAGAGATAGGCTATTATGACACCAAACCATGCCTTTCTGAAGGCTTACCATTTAGATATATTCATCTATCCATTAGTTTAACTATTGATTAAATATTCCCTTTATGCTGCAAGCTGTGTGCAAGGCACTCAAGAGACAGAGGGGCTTCTGCTTTTAACCACTCAGTAAATCTAACCTACCACTGCAGAGTAAATCAGCTGCTTAATTTTCATTGGCAAGAAATTTGTTTATAAACTTTGCAAACAGACCAACCACAGGAAGGGTGATTTTAAGTATTAAATTATATTTGGCGTATGCCATTTTAGTCTTAAAGGGGTCTTGCAAACGTTGTAATTGGGAGGATGTGAGTCATGCATGTATTAACATAGCTCGTATGTTTAAAAATCTTTCCAGATTGGTTTCGCATCATGGCAATAAACCAGTCACCCTAACTCTCTGTAGTGGTTGCTGTAATTGATCATTTTATCAAGGCAGACAATGAAATAACTCAGAGAGGAAGACACTCATAAGTTGCTTCTGTAGCTGGTGACCAGTCTGTCCACTGAGTTGGGGACCTGGCTAGCAGAGTTGTGCAGACAGCAGCCGTGGGGAGTCGGGCATCCTTCCCTGAGGAATACGGGGTCCAGAAGTCACATAGAACTTCCCAGGTTTTCCGTTTTAGTTCTTTCTAAACACAATCACTGTTCCAAAATAAAAGAATGAAAAAGATAGAAAACAAAACAACCCCAAATTCCCTTGCCTATATCTTTAAGGGAAAAAAGAGCAGAAAAAGACTGAGAAATGTATTGCTATAGCAATATTGTCTGAAGACATTTTTTCATCCTTTCTTACTCCTGTCATCATTCAACAATATCCTTTGCTCCATGATACCTTAGATATGAGGGACAATTTGGATGTGGTTTCTAAAAGTAAAATAAAAATTGCCGAAAAATAATGGATAAAAAATCTGAAACATGAATGAACACATAGAGCATAAATGAACATAAACAATATAATTGCCTTGCCCTTTCACCCCAAATTTACAGTCCATTGGGTGATTCTCGGATGGTCTGAGACTCTTAATTTCTTTATCCAGAACAGAGCAGGCATTTGCCATTGGAGACTTGATGTCAGCCAATCAGGGGGGAGATCGGGGCTGCTTTGATGTAACATAAGTTGCAGAGTAGCAGGTGGTCTTCCCTGCTGTTTATAGTGCAGCTTGGGGAGTTCTGTCAGATGTAGCGCTCCTCTTTATCTGCATGGAATCTGTGTAAATCACAAAAGAGCAGATGGAAAAATAGTCACGTACCCCTGTTCACCTCTTGGAAGCAGCTCATAAACCCGGGACACCACCTTCCCTCTTGCAAAACACAGCGCTGTGCTCCCTGGGTTGGTCACCCAACTGCCACAGGGTAATCATCTTGTTTACAAAACATCTAAATACATGAATTAGTCAAAGAAAACAAAGGCAGCGGATGGTTTAAATGACCACCTCTGTTATATGTTCATATTTTATTATTAAATTCCAGAATTATTTTAAATAATCAAAAAAAGTACAATTATGAAACTACCTGTCAATATTTTTTCTGAAAACTCTAAATAATGTTGTAAAGATTTGATTTTTTCTTTTTTTTTGCGGTACCAGGGATTGAACCCAGGGGCATTCTACCTCCGCGCTACTCCCCCAGCCCTATTTTTTATACTTTATTTTGAAACTGGGTCTCACGAAGTTGCGGAGGGCCTCACTAGGTAGAGAGAGAGAGGCAGAGAGAGACAGAGAGAGAGAGAGAGAGAGGGAGAGAGAGAGAGAGAGAGAGAGAGAGAGAGAGCTGAGGCTGGCCGCGAACCCGGATCCTCCGGTCTCCACCTCCCAAAGTACTGGGATTACAAGCGTGCGCCACCGCGCCTGGCTGTAAAGATTGACCTATGTGGGTCATACTGGAAACCTCAAAGAACCCCCCTCCAAATTATTTAGAATGCATTTTACATGAATCCTATGTAATTAATGCCAATATTTTCAATTTATATGAACTTTCTACTTGTGTTTTTATTGTTCACTTAAATCACAATGGATGGCAAATATATATATATATATGTATATATATATATATAAATATATATATATATGTATATATATATATATATAAATATATATATATTTTGTGTGTGTGTGTGTGTGTGTGTGTGTGTGTGTGGTACTGGGGATTGAACCCAGGGGTGTTCTATGTCTGTGCTCCACCCCCAGCCATATCCCTTTTTTAAAAAATTTTGAACAGGGTCTCACTAAGTTGCTGAGGACCTCTCTAGGTTGCTGAGGCTGGTCTTGAATATGCAATCCTCCTGTCTCAGCCTCCCAAGTACTGTGATTAGAGGAACGCA